>WNGS01135237.1:1704191-1714872 GCA_020271785.1 Procambarus virginalis
ATGCCACCCCTGTTACAGGTAAAAACCTGCGTTTTTGAAAAACAGCACTATCTGTTGCACATATTAGCAACATTCACGTTTTACTAAATATGTCACGAAATTCATTTCAATGTTTCCGATTGCATTGATAAATTTAATTTTCATAGATTTCGATTTATTTAATTTTTTATTGAATTATTTTGAGTGACATTGTGTTGCAATTGAGCTGTGTTGTTTACCATATTGCTCATTTCGTAACTGTAAGTATACAGACCACACCTGTGACAAGCAAAACTATGCTTTTCTTGACAAACAGCACCATATGTTGCATGTAAAAGCAACACACATGCTATACTAAATATATTACAATTCCATTTCAATGTGTCTGATTGCATTGATAAATTGAATTTCCATAGATTTTGATTTATTTTCATTTTGATTTAGATATTTTGTGTGAATTGGGTTGGAATTGAGCTGTGTTGTTTACCGTACTGTTCATTTTGTGAGTATAGTTTATTTTATTTATTTTTTCATATTTTCATTTCATTTCTTAACTGTTTTTCTTATATTTCAGTGATGGGAACATTAAATCACTTGATGTTCCCAATTTTCTAATGGGAACATCAGACCATATAGGAAGGCTTCGGACGAGGGAGTGGGGAATGGTGGGGAGTGCGAGGGGACAAGGGAGGGGGTAATGGTGGGGAAGGACGAGGGGACAGGCTAGTATGGGATGGTGGGGACGAGGGGATGGGGGAATGGAGAATGGTGGGGAGGACAAAGGGACAGGGGAATGGAGAATGGTGGGAAGGAAGAAGGGATAGTGGAGTGGAAACTGGTAGAGAGGACGAGGGGACGATGGAGTGGGGAATTGTTGCAAGGCCAAGGAAACGGGTGAGGGGGGAATGGGGGACAGGGAAGGTTGCTGTTGCTCAGCAACGAACATGCGTTGCTGAGCCACAGCAACGCATGGCTGGGTACTGCTAGTATATAAATAAAAATGGAAATGTTCGTTTGTTCCAAATCGTTAATCGCCAAAAGTTCTTCACCGATTCCTTTGAAATTTTCACACAACGCTCCATTCGCATCCGAGCAGGTTTTTATATACATACAATGTAGATGTCATATCTGTGATGGTAAAAACAACATGCTTTTTCTGAAAAATTGTGTTTTTCATGTGATGGAAATCTTTGAAACCTCTTTACCGATTGTTTTGAAATTTTGATAAAATGTTGCATTCAAATAGGCGCGTCTTTTTATGTATCTACCATATACATGCCTCACCTGTGTCAGGAAAAACATGTTATTTTAGAAAAACAGCGCTATCTATTGGGCATAAGAGAAACACACACTGTAGTCTCCGAAAGTTCTTCACTGATTGCTTTGAAATTTTGACATAACGTTGCATTCGAATAGGCGCGTCGTTTTATATACCTACTATATAGATGTCACTCCTCTGACAGGTAAAAACATGTGTTTTTGAAAAACACCGCCATCTGTTGCTCATAATAGCAACATGCACACTATACTAAATATGTCACGAATTTCATTTCAATGTTTCGGATTGCATTGATAAATTGATTTTTTCATAGATTTTGATTTACTTTCATTTTGATTTAATTATTTTGTGTGAATTGCATTGATATTGAGCTGTGTTGTTTACTATACTGTTCATTTCGTGAGTATAGTTTATTTTTTTTATTTTTTCATATTTTCATTTAATTTTGTAACTGTTTTCTTATATTTCAGTGATGGGAACACAAAAAATTACTTGATGTTCCCAGTTTTCTGATGGTAACATCAGACCATTTGGGAAGACATCAGACGAGGAAGTGGGGCATGGTGGGAAGGAAGATTAGATGGTGTAGTGCGGAATGGTGGGGAGGGCGAGGGGACAGTGGAGTGGCAAATGGATTGAAAGGCCCAGGAGACGGGTGTGGATGGAATGGTGAGGAGGATTAGGGGACAGGGAAGGTTGCTAGTGTATATAGTATAGTGTATAAAATGTAGAGACATGTGCTGCTTCCAGCCATTTCATGAAATATCTTTTCTTTGTATTGGCAAATTCTAAAAAGGTGGTGGTACTTGCCTTTAGATAATCACGGAATTTTCGTCTGTAGCTTTCTGTGGAGAGAAGGTTAGGGTCCAAAAATGCTTGCTTCAGGGTCTGGTAGTCATTCTCAGACGCTAAGGTACAGAGAGTAACTGCAGCTCTACCTGTGAGATGCACTCTGAGAAGGGTAGACCATTGATCTTCAGGCCAGCTAAGTTTTTTATAGGGTCCCAAAAGTTTTTTTTTTTTTGCAGGGATATCCCTGCGCGGGCCCTAAGCCTCTGGCTGGCCCACTAAGTGTTGCTTGTGTCTGTTTTACTTGGGCGGAGTATGAGTATTTATTACTCGTATGGTCGCTTTAGTAAGATGTTGCCATATGTGTTTAACAACTTCTTCTGCTCTGTTGAATTGAAGTTGAAATCTTAATGGGTTTGTAACTGTGCACTGTGTTAGATAATGTTCCAGAGGTCTGTCGGGCATTTCTCCACAGTGTTGACATTTCCTCTCATCTTCCAGAACCTGTAAGCCTATTTCCCATGCACATGGGTATCCAAGCCTGATGCGATGTAAGTGAACTTCTGTTGCCCTACTGCTCCCCTTCATTAACATAAGTGGTTCGTAGTTGGTTGAATTCCTGTACCAACCCACAGATCGTGATGTTGCAACAGCTGAGTTGTGGTCACTCTACAACTTTTGCATTGCTCTGTTTCTAATTACTTTCTTAATCTGTGACAGACTCTGTGGTATGCAAATGTCTACAGTTCTTCTCTTAGTTGCAAGTTTTGCAGCTTCGTCTGCAATGTCATTTCCTATGATTCCCACATGACTTGGCACCCAGTTGAGAAGGACCCGTCGGCCTTGTCGTTTGAGTGTTTGCATTAATGATATGACAGTTGTGATCAGATGTATGTTATCACATATGCGTTCTTGTTGCAAGGTTTCAATGGCGGTTCTCGAATCTGTATGTATGATAACATGTTGTCGGTGTTGAGCAAGAGCATGTTCCAAAGCCTTTTGAATGGCTAGCATCTCTGTTTGTAAAGTCGAACACCCATTTGAGAGCCTCCAACTTTGTACAGAGTTTCCTGCTTTAACTGCAGCTCCGGTTTCGTGTCCCTGCTGGTCTACTGATCCATCGGTGAAGTATGTGAAGCTGTCGGATGCCATGTTTGCTTCTATATGCATCTGTGCAATGTTACGGAGCAGAAGAGGATTTGTCTGGTTCTTTTTTCCTACAATAACCATAATCGTAAAGTCTGCTGGCGGAGATTCCCAAGGGGCTTGCATAACAAAGTCTGCATGTATTTCGTCGACACCCTTCTCAGTGACTGTGTTTGTTATATCGAATTTATTGATGGTGTTTATCGCACAATGGGTCCACCTGTTGCTATTGGAGGCTCTTCTGTCCAGAGTTAGTGCTCCAGTGATTATATCTTTAAGTGAACTGATTCTAGGTCTAGTCAATATCTTGGTGAGCATGCACGCAGCGATCCCTTTTACCCTTATTTCAATCGACGTTAGCTTGGTTTCCAGTCTTAGGTTCAGTATTTTAGTCCATCTGGGAGCTCCTGTTATGATTCGCAATGCATCGTTTTGAAGAACCTCAACGTTTGCCCACTGGCCAGGAGAAAGAGTGAGTAAGGCAGGCGCTGCATAATCAATTAGGGAACGAACGGCGTGTATGTAAAACATTCTTAACACTTTGTGTCCCGCTCCTAGACGGGGCCCTGTGATTGCTCTCATTATATTTAGTCGTGATTTTACTTTCTCCTTTAGATATTGAATTTGCTTGTTGAACGTCATGTTAAAATCTATCCACACTCCGAGATATTGATATTGTGTAACCCACTGAAGGTTAATGTCTTGAATGCGTAGGTGCCTGTCTGGAGT
This sequence comes from Procambarus virginalis, assembly GCA_020271785.1. Taxonomy (NCBI): domain Eukaryota; kingdom Metazoa; phylum Arthropoda; class Malacostraca; order Decapoda; family Cambaridae; genus Procambarus; species Procambarus virginalis. Next base: position 1,708,114 of record WNGS01135237.1, read on the forward strand.
GTGGCCGCCTAGTCTCATTGCCTTAGACTTCTGTGCAGATATTTTTAGCCCTAAAACGCTGCATTCAGATGTTACTTTATCTAATGCACCTTGTGCTTTATTGAGAAGTGAAGGACCTGTAATGACTAATGCTAGATCGTCAGCATAGCTTAGCAATTTAACCCCTTCTGTAAATGTCATGGTAACAAGTTTTTCCATAAGGATGTTAAAAAGACTAGGACTGAGGACTCCTCCTTGTGGAGTCCCATTCTCATGCAAGCGGTAGTCCGACACTTGTCCTTGCAACTTTACTCTGGCATACCTGTGACTTAGGTAATCTTGAATCCATGCTAGCATTTTTCCCTTTACACCTTTTTTAACTAAGGTGTGTAAAATTGCTTGCGGGCTTGCAAGTTCGAATGCTTTTTCTAGATCAAGGAAGATCACTATAGCTGGACCTGAGTTAACTGTTCCTAGTAATGTTGCTATGCAGTTGGCAGTACCACGCCTCTAGTGAAGCCAAATATGTGTTTATGCAGGTCTCCAGTCTTCCACAGTAGCCTATTTAAGACCATCCGTTCTGCAGTTTTACTAATGCATGATGTTAATGAAATGGGTCTGTAATTGCCAGGTTCTTTCGGCTTAGGAATCGGTATGATGTCTGCTTTCTTCCAAGAGGTGGTAGTTTGCCTTGCTGCCAAGATGCGTTGATGACGTCCAATATTCCTTGTTCTCCAGCAGGACCTGCATGTGCGATCATTGAGTATGTAATGGTATCAGCACCTGGTGCAGTGTCCTTACCACCTTTTTTGGCTCTGATTAGTTCTTGTGTGGTGAAGGGACAGTCACATTCGTCATTTATAGCTATACTCGCATGAATGACTGTCAACCTCTCTTGCGTTAATGTTCTTGCTGCCTGCGGACCACAACATGAAGCTGATATGAAGCTGTTCGTTCTGCAATTGGAGGGCAGTCTCTCAGCTCCTGCATGGTTGAATACATGCCTGTGGTNTTAAAAATCGCATGTTTTTACCTGTCACGGTGTGGCTTCTAAATAGTAGTATAAAAAACACGCACGTATTCGAATGGAATGTTGTGTCAAAATTTCAAAGCAATAGGTGAATAACTTTCGGAGATTAGAGCGTGTGTTGCTCTTACGTCCAACAGATGGCGCTGTTTTTCAAAAAAAGCATGTTTTTTCCTGTCACAGGTGAGGCATGTATATATTAGGCATATATAAACACTCGCCTATTCCAATGCAACATTGTGCCAAATTTCAAAGCAATTGGTAAAGAGGTTTCGAAGATTTCCTTCACATGACAAACACAATTTAAAAAAAAAACATGTTTTTTCCCGTCACAGACATGATATCGATATAGTATGTACATTAAAACCTACTCGGATGTGAATGGAACGTTGTGTGAAAATTTAAAAGCAATCGGTGAAGAACTTTCGGAGATTAACGATTTTGAACAAACGAACATTTCCATTGTTATTTATAAAGATATATAAAAACACACACATATTCGAATGAATCTTCAGATAGAGTACTCTTTATTTTCTTCTCGAGGCTATGGGTCCCTACACTTGCACCAGAGGTGGTACCCCTTCTATATAAAAATAAGATATATATATATATCTTATTATATAGAAGATTATATAGAAAATATAAAGATTGTTAATCTTCTCTTGAGGTTCATGCAAGTATGTGCTTATAGCATAGACACGAGCTCTCCCACATTGACAGTGGCTTGATGAAAAATGCTTGAGTGACCCCTCACTAATCTGGCGCCCTTGGGAGGTGGAGATATTTGAGGTAAATACTTCGAAGTCTCTATCTCTTTTAAGGGTCTGACTTGGTGTAGTGGGTTAAGGCATACTAGTTATGGCAGCTATTGGAAGATAGTTGTGCTTTCTGGGTTCGAGTCCCACTGGTGGGTGTTGTCTAAAGATTGTTAATCTTCTCTTGTGGTTCATGCAAGTATGTGCTTATAGCATAGACACGAGTTCTCCCACATTGACAGTGGCTTGATGAAAAATGCTTGAGTGACCCCTCACTAATCTGGTGCCCTTGGGAGGTGGAGATATTTGAGGTAAATACTTCGAAGTCTCTATCTCTTTAAGGGTCTGACTTGGTGTAGTGGGTTAAGGCATACTAGTTATGGCAGCTATTGGAAGATAGTTGTGTTTCATCTGACGATGTAGTTGTAGAATGATTAGTTGTGGGCAGGAATTGGAGTACCAAACATCTGCTGCTTTTCCTTAGTTTTATTATAAAAATATATATATCTGTACACCGGGCCAGGAGCTAGCTAGGGTGTGAAGGGGAGCACGTGTGGACGCTCCGATGCCCAGGCTGTGTCTGGTCTGAGCTCTGCTGGGTAGGGCAGATTGCATTAAAATCTGCTGACCACGTTGTTGATACTTATTAAGTTGTTTAGCTTAAGAGGGTATAGGTCACCCTATGTGTCTGGTGGCATCCAACACCGCTCGGCACGCTATCATCGGTGTCCTCGGCGATCTGCTTGAAAAAATTGACAACCCTTGGGCGTGTACCTAACTAACATTATATACAGTGATTTACCTATAGTGGCCGTAAACAAACAAGTTTTTGAGACGTCCAACACCGTCTCGGACATGCATGAATAATGAGTACATTTCTTAAATATAATCCTCAAACTAAGCTATCCATGGAGCATCATGACTAACTAGCTAAATGGCTGCGCAAACTGGAGGCAGGAGGGCCGGCTGCAGGTAGAGGTGATAGTTGAAGAGTCAGCGGACCAGAAGTTGCGCGTAGGAATTCATGATGCTCAGCCACAGTGTTATCTGTTAAGTAGATTATAAACGGCAGACACTAACGTAGGCACAATATATTACATGGCAATACATTGAATAAACGACATTTCCACTAAAATATGGAGAGCATGAACGTGGCAGGAACACTAGGACCTACATAGTGTATAGAGACACGACAAAATCAATAAACTACAAATAAAGATACCTGAGGTGGAAGGGTCTATATACATTGAACCGAGGGGTGCGAAACGATTGTTGAAATCCCTCTTAATCTAGTCATAAAACTATGAATTCTTAGGTGCTAGTCCGTCATGAATGTAGTCTTCCGCTGCCATGTACGAACAGGCAGGGAGAGGGGAACAGATAGAACGCATCCATTGTCCCTTACAGACTGGAACACCACAGTCACACGAAGATGAATCATCAGACTGTTGGTAGTGTACTGTCGAAATAACAGGTCTGGACCGAAGATTGTATGTGTGAGCACGTGGTGGGATAGTATCGCTGGGCGTGTCTGAGACCGAAGTGGGTGTCACAGTGGTAGGGTCAGGCAGTACGTCGTCAGGGACAGGAGTGTCAGGGACAGGAGTCTGGGTGTCATCGTCGACAGTCAGACGGGCTAATTTCATGTGGTTGAGATGCTCATGTACTTGTTCTCCAGTGGCTAGGTTTTCCAGCTTGTACTTATTACCTGTGATATGCTCAAGAACTCTGTAAGGACCAAGAAACTTCTCAGTCAGTTTGTACATGGGACCATCTCGTCGCTGGTTGAGGATCATTACTAAAGATCCAGGTCCTATCTCGTAGGTTTAGCATGAGCGTTTTGTAACCGCGTGAAATCATCAGTAGCTTTAGAGAGATGTTCCTTGACCCTCTGGAACACCAGTTGAGTGTCTCTCCGTTTGACCTTAACATAGTCGTCATAGTTGTAGAGTGGCGCGGGCGGCGAGGAGATGATGGCATTAGGAAATCTCATGTCTGTCCCAAATAGCACAAAGTGAGGTGTGTCTCCTATGGAGGAGTTGACAGAGGAGTTTATCGAACATTGGACGATTGGCATAAGTTCATCCCATTTGTGACTGTCCTGATTGACTGTCACTCTGAGTGCGTCAAGGACCTTCTTGTTAGTTCTTTCAGCAAGGCCATTGCTAGCCGGCTGATAAGGCATTATATTACACTTTTTGATGTTGTACAATGTAGCCAGTTGTTCCAGAACAGAATTGTTGAATTCCGGGCCGTTGTCAGAGTATAACCCTAGGTGGACCATACCTGCAAATTATATGATCATGAAAGGCACTAGCTATAGTTTCTGCAGTTTTGTTTGGAATTGGAACCAGTTCACAGTATCTAGAGAAGTTATCTACCATAACTAGGAGATGTTTATTTCCTCTGGAAGTTTCAGCAAAATTTGTTAACAAATCCATAGAAACACGATCCCAAGGTGCATTAGTCGTAGGGTAAGACTGAATCGGGTTCGGGCCAGCAACATGGCCTCTGTGAGCTAGGCAGGTTAGACATTGATCCATGTGACGTTCAATCTGTTTGGCCATTTTGGGCCAGTAATACGTAAGACGAGCTTGCTTGATGGTGCGGTCCTTGCCAGGATGCGCACTGTGTGGGGCGTCGTGAACAAGTTTTAACACGGTAGGAACTATCGACGCAGGAATAACAAGTTGATGTACCAGTCTGGCAGGAGATCCAAGCATAACCTTGCGATGGAGCACATGATCTAAGAGTACTAGTTCCTTGAGTGGTACGGGTGGCTTGACCGTAAGAGTCGTGTGCGGGTCCACGAGAAAGCTTATGATCGGTGCCCACATTGGGTCTTGACGTGCGAGTTCTACATCTCGCAAGTCTAATGAAGGGTATTCAACGTGAACAGAAGCGACGTAACGGGAGAGAGCATCGGCAACTACATTGTGTTTGCCAGGTAAGTATCCAAACGTGGGTAGGAACTCTTGTATGGTGAGCGACCAACGGGCAAACTTGCCTATGGGGTTCTTGTCTCTGAACAAGGGAATGATAGCTTGGTGGTCCGTCAGTACATGGACAGGGTAGTTATAGATGATATCTCTGAAATGTTTGAGTGACCACACGACAGCCAACGCTTCACACTCGGTTGTCGAATAATTCTTTTCAGCTTTGGAGAGGACTCGGCTCGCATATGCAATGGCATGTTCTTTTCTGTCGCTAGTTTGAGCGAGTACGGCACCTAACCCAATGTTACTGGCGTCAGTAACTAAAATGAACGGTTTGGTGAAGTCTGGGAACTTGAGAACGGGAGAAGATATCAGGGCTTCTTTGAGCGTTTGAAATGCTTTCTCTTGATCAGTTGTCCAAACGAACGGAACGTCCTTCTTAAGGAGGTGAGTGAGAGGAGATGCAATCACTGAATAACCGGCAATGAAATGGCGGTAGAATCCAGCTAGGCCTACGAACTTTTGTACAGCTTCAGCATTATGAGGGACTGGAAAGTTCTTGACAGCTTCTATCTTTGAATCTAGAGTGGTGATGCCTTGTGAGGTGACGCTATGGCCGAGAAACTGTATTTTTTCTCTCATGAAGGCGCATTTGCTGAGTTTGATTTTCAGATTGGCTTCAGCTAGTTTCTGAAGGACTCGGTCCAAACTTTGGAGATGTGACGGTACATCCTTGGACATGATAATGAGGTCATCGAGGTAGACCATGAGGGTATTTCCTATCATTCGTCGAAACAGGTCTGTCATAAGCCTTGAGAAGGTAATAGGGCTGCTGCGTAAGCCAAAAGGCATGCGAGTGTACTGGTAATGACCATTAGGGACGGAAAACGCCGTCAGTTCTCGACTTTCTGGGTCGAGCGGTATCTGCCAAAATCCTTGCAATAAATCAAGTGTGGAAAAAACCTTATTCTGACCTATGTTCTGCAATAAGTCAGTAAGCACAGGAAGTGGAAATCGATCGGGAATCGTAACTTGATTAAGTTTCCTGAAATCAACGACGGGACGCCAAGAGCCATCCTTCTTGGGTACTAAGATTAACGGAGCATTCCACGGTGAAGTACTTTCTTCAATAACGCCATCGTGTAACATCTCGTCAATGAGTCGGTCTGCAACAGCTCGTTGAGAATGAGGCAATCTGTATGCGGGTACAAAAATTGGGCGAGTACCTGGTTCCAGTGGAATTTTGTGAGTAATGAGGTGCGTCAGTCCAAGTTGTTCACCTGTCAGTGCAACAACGTTGCGATGCTTGTTGAGGATGGCCAATAACTGAGATTGGGCGTCAGGGAAGTCAGTGGCACTAAGATGCACAGGTGAGATCGCGATCTGATCTGGATTTGTTGTGTGAGAGAGTGCATGTACCATTTGGTCAGTAGAGACCTCATCCACTACTCGCACCGGTAACGAATAATGGGCAAAGTCAACAATGTGTGCCTGATGCAAGGTGAATGTTGGCATTGGTGACGTTGGCAACATAAACAGCAGTAGTGTTATTCTGCACCTGATGTAAGGACGGTTCTACGTAGGTACCATTGATTTGACATGTGTCACTGTCAGCTATTATGTGTTCTAGGTCAGATACACCAGGTATTTTGACAATAACCTTTGTTAGTGCATGAGAATGTAGTACTGTGTCTTGGTGTAAGATGCCTCTGACCTGACTGATGTTAGACTCCAGGCAAGTAAGGTAATGAACAATCGCTGGGCCCCTTGCAAAGATTCATTGACCTCACCGACCTGCGAGACTGTGGAAACGTGCGTTGGTCTGGTGTCAGTAAGTGACTGAGTGACAGGTTTGTTTGGCGTGACTGGTGGTCTGGTGTCAGTAAGTGGGAGTGACGGGTTTGTTTGGGCGTGACTGGTTAAGTGTACCCTGGTCTTCCCTGGTTTGTATGTACCTGACATAGTCCCAGTGGTTGGTGAACTCATGTCCCATGGTGTACACACTGCAAAGAGGTACCACTGTATCACCAATTGTTGCTTCCCAACGGTAAGCGTCGATAGT
>WNGS01135237.1:1737766-1754194 GCA_020271785.1 Procambarus virginalis
ATTGTTTTTTAAATTTTTCATAGTGGCACTCAGCAATGGTGTCAATGTTTGATCCAGTGTCAATGAAAATTTTGAGACAAATGCCAGCAATGTATACTATAGTCTCTGGGCTGTTTGGAAGATCATTCCATTCTGTGATTGATTGTACTCCACAAATATAATCACATTCACTGTCATCTGAGACTGGTTGTAATGAAATGTTGTCTTGTATATTATTAACATTCTTGATTTGAGGTGCAATATTGTGTTTGCCACCTCGACTCCTATGACTTGATCCTCGTACATTGCTTTTATTTATTGATTGTGTTTCTTTAGTGCGGAACGACACATAGCACCAAAATGATTTAGTTTTCTACACTCATAGCACTTCTTACCTTGAGCTGGACAAACATTATCTTGGTGTGGGTAGTCTCCTCCACAATTGTAACATTTATTATTGACAACCTCTGATGTGAGTCGTTGTGACTGCTTGAGTCTTGTTCCATGACTCCAGTTGTGATGTGGTTCTCGGCTCAATTTAATGTTAGGTTTGGCATGATATCTTCTATGATCATGGTGTACTCCCTGAACCTTACATACTTCTTGACTGTTAGTAACAGTGGCAGAACCGTTGTTGGCACTGCACTCCATGGCACGAGCATCACGTGCAGCATCTTCCATTCGACGAGCCATATCCAGTATCTTGTTAAGAGAACTTTCATCATCAACAAGTTCTAGAGCTCTTCGACGGAGACGTGTAGATGTGCATGTTTCAATTATTTGCTGTTTGATTTCTTTGTCAACATCAGCAAACTCACAATGGGTTGCTAAACCCTGCAGACGTGTATGGTATTGATCAACAGTTTCATTAGAGAGTTGTTTTGCTCTCCTGAAATGCATAATTTCCATAGCAGTATTTTGCCTTGGTTTGAAATGCTCAGTTAATTTGGCCTTGGCAGTGTCATAATCTTTGGCACCACCAGTATCTTTCAGTGTATCAAAGATATCACAAACTCTATCACCTGCATAATGAAGCAGAAAGGCACCTTTCTTTCAGCACTTTTGATGTCAGAAACTATCAACAAATTTTCAAACCTTTTAAGCCATTTGACCCACCTCTGTGACAGGTTTGTCTGGTCACAGTCAGGATCAAATGCAGGAAACTGAGGTATATTTGCCATTTTTACTGAATAAATGTAAATTTATCACTTAAAATGTTCCTCAGAATATATAACACTTTCTGCACTGTATATGTTATTTAAGAATTCACTGTAATTACTTTAATTTTGCAAAGCACACAAGCATTTTAATGCAAAAGTTCACAACAGTGCACAACACAGCAGCAACTGACTTCTTACCTAGCCCTTGTGTACATGTGTTGTTCCTACTCACAGCAACACAGCAGTTGTTAGCAGTTGGTACAGCAATTGGCAGCAGTTGGCAGCAGTAGGCAGCAGTAGGCAGCAGTTGGTACAGCAGTAGGTTCACAGCGTGAAGAATTTTGTAGCACGAAGCGTCGTTTCATAACCAAAACATCGGGTTTTGTACACTGCATCAAAGCGTCGTTTCGTACACAGCGTCGGCAGATTCCTCTCACACAGCAACACTCAGCACAGCTTGGGTAGCACACAGCATTGGCCAGCACACAGCAACGGCCAGCACACAGCAACGATCAGCACACAGCAACAGTCAGCACACAGCATGGGGTTGCATACAGCATCGGGTATGGTGCTCACAGACAGCTTCTCCTTCCTCCTCTGGGCGAGACAGCATGCTCCTTCCTTGTGTTTTGTTGAACAAAATACCTGCGTTCCCAGTTCATCCTCGTCGCCAGTGTGGTGTCTGTGTATAGCTGAGATTGGTTGTAAGGTTGATGTAAAGTCATTCCTGGTTACTGACTTTAATACTTAAATAACTACATGATAGAGTAGCTCCCAAGCTGGTAGCGTCCTGTATGCTGTTTACCTTCTCTAGTGGCGTCCAGCCGCCGCACATAGAAAACGGATGGTACCATTTTCTGTGAACATGACAGTACACTCTTCCAAAATTCTCTCGTCCCTTGTGTCAATAAATTTCTTTACTTTGTCCTCCTCCATCTTATATCATCGAGCATACACGATAGCAGACAAGTTAGTAGGTACTAATTTCACCGTTTCAATCCCTTAGCTGGTTGGGTAACAGTACCACTGAATTCACTGGCCACACTGTATTTGTACCCTGGCAACACTGTCTTGAAATTTGGGCAACACTGTAGCTTGATCACCATACCATGGCAACACAGTAGCCTGATCCACGCTTCCTGGCGAAGTTTCCAATTCTTGGCTACCGTGGTTCGAATCCTGGCAAGGTCGCCAGTTCTTGTCACGGGGGGTGGGCCGGGGCTCCGCTAGCACTAGGCTGCTAGGGGCTCAGAAGGTAGAATACTCAGCCCCTCCACTCCCGGGATTCACCGAAGACTCTTTGGTCCCACAGGAGAGGACCAACAATGCCCACCTCCGCAGGTCTTTGCTCCCAACACTAAAAGGGGGGGGGTGCCACTGATTCACCCTGGGAGCCCTTCACTCAAACACGGGGAAACTGCTGTTAACAGTTCTGGCCTAGACCCGTGGAGGAGTGAAGGAAGACTCAGGCTTACCTTATAACAATAACCTCCCTGAGTCTTGCCTGCCAGACAAAAAGGTTGCAGGAACTCCTTTCCCGCCTGTCTTCTCTATCTTCTTCTTAACAAGGTCGCTAGCTGGGTTATTATATCTGCACCCAGCGATGCAGTTCAGTGGATGTACTCTATACTGTTCGTTGCCAGAATGTTGCTACTCCCAGTGATCTGCTACTGAACTGTCAGCCCAGGGTACTCTCACATGAAGGTCTGTGTGGCTCTACCTCTCTTCAGCCACTACGTTACTTGTTGCCACCATTCAGGCTCTGATACTGATCGGATGGCTAAGGGTACACTTTTATATAAGTCTGTGCTGTTTTACCACTCTCCAGGCAATAAGAACTTATATAGAGAACATGGTGTTCCCTAGGTGGTACTATGATAACCTTCATGTATGCTCATAGAGAAATATTATAACGGAGGCACACTTAAACACAATGATAAAATGTGTGAATTTACTGACACAAATTACATGATCACACATACAATCACAAGCAATACATGAATATGAAAATAAGGATAATAAATCTGGAGATCGTCTGCAACTCTTCTTTCACGACCTCCAACCACTCCTTCAACTGGGCAGATAGACAGGAGTCACACACTCTCTCACAGAAGAGCCTCTTCACCACGTTGGCACCTCTTCTTCACTGTCCTACCGTCCACACACACTGTCCTCTCCAACAGTCCTGGACACAAGCTGCCCTGCATCCTATTCTACTACTAAAGTATTAATGTCATATTGCCACATACATAAGTAAATATTGTGGCCTATCTAGCCTATTCACACAAGGGGTAATGGGAGGGAAAATGATCTACCTTTACATTCCTGGCTCACGACGCCTGTCCCTCGATGGTTTGAGGTTCTCAAACTTCCTGAGTCGATCCTTGACGATCCAGGAACGTTCCACAGGTCCTCAGGTGACGTGAAGCCTTCGCGTCATCGCCGTTCCAATCCTTGAGATTCAGCTATCCCAATCCTGGTTCACCAATGGGCACTGAGCTAATCACTATATTCACACACTCGTCCCTTCTACAAGGCATTGCTCCTTGTCCTAGGAACGGTGTCGTCCCTCCAAAACCCTCAGTGGATGTGACCCAGTCACAGCTAGGCCTGCCCGCCGCACCTTCCAGACCCTTCGTCCAGCGTCGCCGCCCAGCGTCGTCGCCGACTATTTTCCAAGTTTGGCACTCTTATGCTCAATGAACTTGGTTCCTTTTTGCTTCCCAGAAGCGCAGGGTCTCCAATATCTATGGTGGGCTGCAATGGTCAGCTCTAATCCACTGAGAATAGCTTGTAAAGCCTCAAATCCTTGAGAGCTGACCGAGGTGCATCCTCTCGCCTCCACAGTCAGGTCAACTCTCACGTTGGTGCCACCCGGGGCACTCGGTGACGTCACGGCGGGCTCTGATTGATCGCCCATAACCCAAGCCACCCAATCCGCACACTGCTAGCGTTTTCTACAACATGGCGGGTCTGCAGGTAGGGGGTACTATTTCATTTGTATCAGGGTGCCACTTTCCCCTTTACCTACAACTTATAATGTAAATTTCTCCCTTATCTGGCGGCCGGTCTGGTCGCCACATATATCCACAGACTCCCCGTACCTCAGAGAATCAGTTGGGAGAGCTGATATGACTCTTAAAGCAGGCAAACGAAAGAAATAGGAGAGGGCACCGAAACAGTATTTACATGTTTTCTTCACCGTAACTGTTCAACTAAGCCGGTATAGTGCCCAAAGAGTATAGTGGTCACCCCTACCCAGCATGATAAATCATGAAGAGGTCGCCACCTCCCTCACCAAAATGACTTCTCCCCCACACTCCTTTTGCTGTTATTATACTATAAATACACGTTATATATAAGTATCTACATTCGTGTTCACCATAACGAACCACTAAGTTGGTATGCTGAGTGGCAGTGGCAGGAAGTGGCAGCCCGCCACTGGCTGTTATGCACTCCCTCCCTCTCCTCACCTTACTCGCCACCATTCTCCTCCCACCATACTGTTTTTGCTTTTTTCACTATATACAGATGTTATATATAAGTATCTGCATCTTTTTTCATCATTGTGAACAATTAAGCTGGTGTAGTAAGTCCAGACAGTAAAAGGTGATCACACAGTCAGCAGATAACGCTACCTCCCTCCCACTAAGATTACTCTTCCCATTACAGCGCTAATTATCACAACAATCCTGCTATTATCAGAATCTTGGTCATTTTATCACAGTCAGGAGTCTTCTGTAATACTATCATCGCTAAATATAGCATGTACATATATTATGGCATTTTAGAAGATGCTGTGACCAAAAGTTGGTCAGCAGTGCTGGAGCTCATGCTACGTGTGCCAGCTTCGGTGGCTCACTCACTACGGAGGCCCTCACACCTAGGAATGTGGCCCACGATTTTTTTTTAAATGACGTCTGTTTACAAGAGCCCTGATGAAGGTGAGATGAACCCCGTGTATCTGCCGGCCGTTTAAATCTTGCGTAGTACTCCATCGCGTCAAATGACATGATGCGCAATTTATTGCAAGTTACTCAACCCTGCTTATGACCTGTGGCGTAGTTTAAGGGTTAACGCGGTTAATCACATAACTATTTTTACTGTTATTATTTCTCACCCACTTTAGTATTGCCTCATTATCCGACCATACCACTGTTTCTTTAAAGTAGATGTTGCATTGAACAGATAGTGAGCCAATCTTACTCCTAACAGTAGGGCTGTTAACTCCAGTTGTGGCAATGATCGTTTCTTTAACGGTGCCACTCTGTGATGTGAGCAAATTGGCTTGTCTATTTGATACCAGGTAAGCTACTGTGCCATAGGCTTTTCCTGAGGCATCGCAGAACATATATAGCTTAACTGGTTGATTTCATTTACTGTGTTCTGAGGGAACTGGACAGACTCTAGGATACTTAGATCCTTCACTAGCCTCTGCCACTTATCTTGTAAGACAGGCATTAGAAGATCATCCCAGCCTTTCTTCTGGTGCCGCCTATTGCAGTATTGCAGCTTAAGTAGAAAGGGAGAATTTTTTTTCAACGACTTTTACACATTTCAGTAAGAATCTACAAGCACAAGTTTCAAATGAAATAATTTCTATGACACTCTACTATCATATTAGCATATAATACAGGATAACATTTCAGCAGATTTTCCAAAATATGTTTAGTTTTACTAATACAAATAGTCAAAGTTCCCCCCCTCCCCCCCCAAAAAAAAAATTATGCAAATATATCATGCTTATTACTATTATAAAATCAATAAATAAACTTAAAAAAAAAATCCCAAACTCAGATTATAGAAATCTAAACTCTACATATAAGGTAGCTGTTTGTTACATTGATGCTACAATGTTAATTGAATAAAAAATTAAAGAGTTATTTGAACGTGTATGTTACTTGAAAATTAATAAGTAAAAAATAAAGTCTAAGGTGCTGCCATCTGTGGCTGAGGTTGACATCAACCAATTTCCTCCACAATTGGCACCCATACAGACAGGCTTACGTGTAATCAGGTGTATAAGTTTCATGCAAATCGTCTGATCAACAAATAAGAAAAAAAAAATTTAACTAAATTTTTTGAAAAAACATTATTTTTTACTATTTTTATTATATGCTATTGTGATATCGGAGAGTCATAGACATGATTTCCATTAACACTTGTGTTTGATGCTAATTTTTCATCATTTGGAAAAAATTTGACACATAATTAAAAAAAAAAATCTCCCTTCCTATTTATGCTACGATGCTGAGACTTGGACCAGATGAAACCTTTTATATACAACTAGTTAAAAAAGTTTGATTGAAATCGAACTAGTTTTCATTTATTGCATATTTGGAGCTAATGCCCCCTTAATAGTCCCAAAGGGTGGAAAGGTTTGCTGACTTTTGATAGTAGTGTTCACATTGTTAGGTTGGTGTTATCTGGCTCCACCGATTTGATGGTCAACTGATCTGATGTTGTATCTCATTCGACGCCTAGTACCATTGTCTTCTGGGGAACCTTGTAGTCGGGAAATTCTGTTTTGATCAGTTGATTTAAATTGGTATTGTTGGAGACCCACGACTGGAGAGGCATATTTGCTCCCAATAACTCTCGACTGGCCTCGTCATATATGTTCAGCAGTTTACTTTCACTCCCAGCAAACACAGAACGTTTGTGGACGTTTTTAATTGGTGCCACAAAGGTAATACTGTAACGTTTGACATAAATATGTATATCTGACGTCCTTAAAACCAAAGGATATAACTAAAACATATAATCTTGAAACACAGTTTTTCAAGATTTATGTAAAAATTTAAAAATAATAGTGAATGCTATGGAATTATAATGTTTTCATGCTTTAAGAATTATTTAGAATTTAAGAATTTTCATTATTTAAGAATAAATAATTTTCAGTCAACATTTTGTTTTTTTGTTTACTTTATGTAAACCTATCCAGTCTACATTCTTATAACATAAATATACATTTATATGACGTCAATATAATGTTATTTACACGACATCATTACGTTATTATGATGTTATATTAAGTTATAATTCCTGTATTAAAAGCAAATATTATATATTGAACTTTATGTTTTAAACCTTGTAAAGTTATCATAAAACTTGGAATAAGACGGTAAGCATGCTTTACTTATGAAAATATACAAACAAATCAACAAAAACATTTTAACATAAAAAAAACTTAAACATAACATAAATTAACTGCATGCATATATATATGGGAGTTAATTGGAACTCTGTAATATTGCATGCATGAACCTTGAGGTACAAACCCAGTGTATTTACCCATGCAGTAATTCTTTCCTAAATATAATTTTTTCCAATTTTTACACTTTGTTTCGAGTTCTGTCTTGTGTTGTTACTTTTAATTTTCCATTAATGTCCCCTTTGTTATGTCCATTCATCCCATTGTGCACCTCTACCATATTCGTCTTTCTAGAGAATGTAATATAAGCTTTGACAATCTTTCTTCATATGACAGGCTTCTAACACTTTCGCCCACTAATGAAAAAGTATGGAGTCAAAATTTTAGCTGCTAAATGTCCACTAATGACGAAGTATGGCATAAAAATTTTAAATATTTGCTAAAATTCAGGATTTTATCCGATTTTTTGAGGACTGTTTTTAAACTGCGCCCCAATGTCTTCCCGCTTTGAGCTACTGAAGAACAAAGGTTACCATTTATATATGGATAACTATTATAAGTCGGTTTGAATGAGTGAATTGCTGCTTAAAGATAGGGTATACACCTGTAGTACTATCAGATTGCAGCGTGGTGAGCCTAAAACCTTTCAGATCCAAGCAATGGGTAAAATGCCAGTAGATACAATTGCTAACACATTGATACCAAAATGAAAGACATGACGAGAATTGAGGTAACCAAAGTGAAAAGAGTGTACACATTACGTTGCTCTTGAGCACTCCCGGGTTACTTTCTCTGTTTTGTGCGGATGGTACACCGTGCTTTTGGAGTTTATATGCATTTAAACCTGTAGAGAATTCTATTGCGAACACATTGATACCAAATTGAAAAACCTAGGTCGAGAATTGAGATGACAAAGTTGAAAAGAGTATGCTCTCTAATGGAAGGCCAGGCACTGCATAGCCCACTCTTCTGGATAACGCGGCCTTCTTTCATCACGTCAGCGGGTGGAGCACGCTGCTGTTTTTTATATTTTATGCATATATTCCGGTTGGGATTTTTTTGCGAACACATTGATACCAAAATGAAAGACCTAGGATGACAATTGAGGTGACCAAAGTGAAAGGACTGTATACATTTTATCGCTCTTGTGCGCTCCCGGGTAACACACTCACTTTCTCTGTTTGTTGCGGAAGGTAAGCCAGGCTTTTGGAGTTTATATGCCTTTAGTCCTGTAGAGAATTCTATTGCAAACACATTGACACCAAATTGAAAAACCTAGGATGAGAATTGAGGTAACAAAGTTGAAAAGGGTTTACATTTTTCAGTATTACCGTGCTCTCTAATGTAATGAGAGTTGCCTTGGGGTAGCACAGCTTTCTCTTTCTGGTAATCGTGGCCTACATTCATCTTGTCGGCGGGTGGAGCGCGCTGCTGTTATTGACATAATATGCACATAGTTCTGTTGGGAATTCTTTTGCAAACACATTGATACCAAAATGAAAGACATAGGACAAAAATTGAGGTGACCAAAGTGAAAAGAGTGTATACATTTTATCTCTCCTGGGCGCTCCCGGGTAACACGCTCTCACTTTCTCTGTTTGCTGTGGGTGGTAAGCCGGGCCTTTGTAGTTTATATTCATTTACTCCTCTAGAGAATTGTATTGTGAACACATAGATACCAAATTGAAAAACCTAGGACGAGAATTAAGGTGACAAAGTTGAAAAGAGTATGGGCTTTTCAGTATTTCCGCGCGCTACTACGGAATGTCCAAAAAAACTGGAGATAGTGGAGGGGTCACTTGCCCAAAACGCGAAAGTGTTTGGGGGATTAACTTTCTTTCAGGCATCCTGAAAAAACCTTGGAGGGCTTAAAAAATTGCTGAACGAAGCCTTGAGGATAATTCTTGGTTGCCCTCGTACCACAAAGACACTTAACACGAGGATGGAACTTAATATTCCGAGCGTTGTTTATCGTGTTACTAAAATTAACTGTCACATTGGTATAAAAATTCTTAGGCTAGCTCATCCTAACCCTTGCACAGAAGCGCTCCAGAATTTCTTTATTGAATGCAAACATTGTTTCAAATGGATAAATAACATTGGAACTGAACTCAGAAAGTATCAAATTTATACTAATTTTATATATAAATTATATAATTTATAATTTATAAGTGCTATTGTTGTCTCCAAGAGAGACAACAATAGCACTTTCCTGCACTGTGGGAAATTACACCCTTTCCAATTTTAATCCCTCCCTTTCTATCAAAGGAGCAAAATAGAGATCAACCCCAGCTTCGTTTTGAGGCAAAGCTCAACGTCTTTTAAACCATATTGGTTGCTCTGTCCACAGAGCATTCTCTCTCTCAAATCATAAACACTGAAGGTTTCCTACAGCACCCAACGGGAGCAGCTGGAAGTATAGTTGTCCTGATAATAGGCTATGACTTATATTTTGAGTGGGGAGTCCGTATAAACAACTGGGCCTCTACCCTACAGACCGAACTATTTGCCATGCTCCTTGCACTGAAATGTGTACAAGTATCCAAACTTGATACATTAATTGTAAGTGACCCTTTATCATCCTTAATTGCTCTCAACTCTTTAAGACATAACTGTAACATGCACGTGTCTGAAGCTAGACACAAATACAACAAAATTATTAATGATAACAAGAGACTTCGAACTAGGTACCTCACAGGAAGATGTCCTCAGTCCTACCTTATTTAATATCTTAATAAACACGCTGTTAAACTCTGTACCGAGCAAACCCAACGTCCACATCATTATAGCTATGCTGATGATATAATGATATGCACCACTGGGTATGCTGATGATATAATGATACACACAACTGGGTACGATGATGATATAGATATACACCACTGGGTATGCTGATGATATAATGGTACACACCACTGGGTATGCTATCATGCAGATCACTCTTAACTCTGTATTAGACTCATGTCAGGACCTAGGTTTAGTCATCTCAGGAAAGAAAACAAAGATATTAATTAAATCGGCATCCACCCAGGCAGGGAAGAGTTGTTCGCAAGATGCAACTGTATTATGGCTCCCAGCTTGACTATGTAAACAGAATATAATACCTTGGCCTTGAGGTGCCACTGCATGTATGGTCCTGTTGCATTCAAACTCTGTGGTCAGTATAAAGAGAGGCTCCAAGCTCTCAAGGCTGTTGCAGGTTATCACTCAGGTTATGGTGCCGATGTCAGAATTCATTGATTTGTCATGTTTGTAATAAGGCAAATAGGACACTGGGATTTATTAATCGAAGCGTTAGTAACAAGACACCTGGTGTTGTTCTTTAGCTATATCTTGTTCTGGTTAGGTCCCCATTTAGATTATGCAGTTCAGTTTTGGTCACCATACTTTTGAATGGATATAAATTCACTTGAACATGTCCAGCGTTGGATGACAAAGTTAATTCCCCAAATTAGAAACCTATCATATGAAGAAAGATTAACAAAGCTTAAATTGCATTCACTGGAAAGGCGAAGTTAGGGGAGACATAATAGAGGTTTACAAGTGGATGAATGGACATAACAAAGAGGATATTAACAAGGTATTAAAAGTATCAGCACAAGACAGAACACGAAACAATGGGTTTGAATTGGATAAGTTTAGGTTTAGGAAAGACTTGGGTAAATACTGGTTTGGTATTTATTGATCTGTGGGTTGTTGATCTGTGGAACCAATTATACCGCAAAACGTGGTGGAGGTGGGGTCCCTCGATTGTTTCAAGCATGGATTGGACATGTATATGAGTGGGATTGGGTGGTTATAAATAGGAGCTGCCTCGGATGGGCCAATAGGCCTTCTGTAGTTACCTTTGTTCTTATGTTCTTAATTGTCAAAATGATTTACCTTGAATACATCGAATCTTTAGTGGATTATGCTACACCTCTGCTTGCTTTGATGCCTGAAAGAAAGTTTGTAGGGCGTGAAAAACTGCAGAACGAAGCCTTGAAGATAATCCTTGGGTGCCCCTCGTACCACAAAGATACTTAACATGAGGAAGGAACTTAATATTCCGAGCGTTGTTTATCGTGTCACTGAAATTAACTGTCAAATTGATATAAAAAATGCTTAGGCTAGCTCATCCTAACCCTTCAACTGAAGCCCTCGAGAATTTCTTTATTAAATGTAAACATTGTTTCAAATGGATAAATAAAACTGGAACTGAACTCAGAAAGTATCAGAGCTATAATTTGTACCAAGAGAGACAACAACAGCACTTTCCTGCACTGTGGGAAATTACACCCTCTCCAATTTTAATCCCTCCCTTTCCAACAAAGAAGCAAATTAGAGATCAGCCCAAGTTTCGTCTTGAGGCAAAGCTCAACGCCTTAAGCAATATTGATGCTCTGTCCACAGAGCATTCTCTCTCTCAAATCATATATACTGAATATTTCCTACAGCGCCTCACGGGTGCATCTGGAAGCATATAGTTGTCCTGACAATGGGCGCTGGCTTATGTTTTCAGTGGGGGAGTCCGTATAAACAACTGGGCCTCTATCCTTCAGACTGAATTATTTGTCTTGCATCATGCACTAAAATGTGTACAAGTATCCAAACTTGATACATTAATTGTAAGTGACTCTTTATCATCAATAAATTAACAGCTCTCAACTCTTTAAGACACTGTAACATGCTTGTGTCTGAAGATAGACACAAATACAACAAAACTATTAATGATGGTAACAGAATCCATTTCATGTGGACTCCATCTCATGTTGGCCTCCAAATGTATGATTGAGCTGATGAGTTAGCCAAAGAATCTGCCTTTAAATGAGAAATTGAGTGTAACCTTGGATTATCAGTAAGCAGTCTGGGAGCAATAGTTCACCAAGAACTTTAACAAAATCTTGTAGATCTGAGGCAAAGTGAAATCGACACCAGCAACTCCATCTATCATCATACTATCATGCAAGAGGAGCTACACATTTATGGATCATCCAATAAAATCAGCAGACTTCTAGATGTTACTACTGTTCGGATTAAACTGTGTTACAACTCTCTCTGAAATTTCTAATTATCTGCTGATGTAGACCTGACCAAATGTAAACTGTGTCAACAAGCACACCCTCTGTCACTATGTGATGGAGTGCGAATTAAAAGATACATGAATTCAGAGACAATTTTATAATAAATGTTCCAAATATGTTTAAATATTTCATTCAAAATGATCTGCTACCAGAAATCTTAGCTAAATATCCCCTATTTGCTAACTAAGATAAGTAAATGATAAGTAAATTATCCCGCCAATTATATATACGAGGGAATGATTAAGGGTCGAGGGACGATCGAGGGAAGAAATGCACAGTGCTGCCCTCACCTGTGACATCACAGCATCAGCCGCCGCCAGTATCAACAGAACAGCCATTTTGTTGTGAGTGCAGTCAGCGGGAGGACAAATGCTTCATGCAATCATGCAAATATTATCGTAAGTAAACACTTATATTTTATTATATTATTAGATTCTAGTGCTGGCTAGTGCTGATGTGTGGGGAGGTGACGGGGGAGTGCTGGTGTATGGGGCTGAGGGCCCCAGGGGCCTGAACACTGGGGCCTGATCACTAGGGCCTGGGCACTAGGGCCTAAGCACTGGGGCCTGGGCACGGGGGCCTGAGCACTGGGGCCTGAGCACTGGGGCCTGGGCCTGGTATGGTACATTATCCCCCTACTTTAGTGTAATTCATGCTTTTGGTCTGAATTAGCCCCTGGTGTATGGGACCTGATCACTAGGGCCTGAGCACTGGGGCCTGTGCACTGAGGCCTGAGCACTGGGGCCTGAGCACTAGGACCTGAGCACTATTGACTGGGCACGGGGGCCTGAGTACAGGAGCCTCAGCACAGGGGCCTCAGCACTGGACCTGAGCACTGGGGCCTGAGCACTGCTGAGGGTTAGTTAACATGAGAGGGTTGTGTTGATTGCCTGAAATTATTTAAATTGTTTAATGTATTGAATGGCATTTTTCAAGTTACAACATTTTTTAAATTACTGAACTAAGTTCTAGGCTAGGATAGGCTAGGCTCATCTGTAATAATTGAATATAAATAGTAATATATCAGTGAGATATATATTTATCATTACCTAGTAGTAGTGAACACTAGGAAATAACATAAATCAGCTTTTTAAAGAGATGTTTACTATGATGATTCTATTTTTCTATAATAAAGGTCCAGGGGGTGTTGAGTGTTCGAGCCCAAAAGCAGGAAAAACTGGACAAGTCATATCATTATTCCTATCAACAACCGGTAGGTAAAAAATTTATAATTATTAAGATACAAGACACCTATTCATTCAGCATAACTTTAACACTGTACATACTGTATATAAAAATAGCATATTTTAATCACAAGCAGGGTTTCCTAATGGCTCCTTAAGACTTGTGTGCAAAGTACTTTCCCCAATTATAACTTGCAAATCATGTGTGTCGTATTAAACATCTCTTTAGAAAGCTGATTTATGTTATTTCCTAGTGTTCACTACTACTAGGTAATAATAAATATATATCTCACTGATATATTACTAATTATATTCAATTATTACAGATGAGCCTAGCCTAGCCTAGCCTAGAACCTAGTTCAGTAATTTAAAAAATGTTGTAACTTGAAAAATGCCATTCAATACATTAAACAATTTAAATAATTTCAGGCAATCAACACAACCCTCTCATGTTGGCTAACCCTCTCTCATGTTGGTCAATAATTTAATGATTTTTTTATGGAGTAATCTTTGCTATGTTGATAGTGCTCGTTGTGTGTCTGCAGGTGCATTCGGTGTATAATGCCTGGTGTTAAAAAATTATTTCTTATTCGCTCATGCTCTCATTTAGACGTTTGGCCTCGACGAGGTTCAGTCTTGTGACTGGTGTGTGGCACGTTTCTGTTGAAATGTAGTCTTTTTGAAACCACATTTCAAATATTACCCAACATACATGGCTACTCCCCTCCTTGTCTAATACATCTATCTGTGTGAAACAGATTAAATCCATTTATTTGATATTCAGCTAATAGTTCTCTATTTTCTACATTCATCCATGTTTTGGTAAGTGCAATAATATGTATTGTTTCATTGCAGATAAGAGATTCCAGATCGTTCCAGATTTCCGAAGTACTGAAACGCACACCATACAGGCTCGGTGGATCTAGGTGCAATATAAAATAATTTACATTTACTTGTTTTTTATTTACATGCATATATATATATATATATATATATATATATATATATATATATATATATATATATATGCCTAGCCTAGCCTATATATATATATATATATAATATATATATATATATATATATATATATATATATATATATATATATATATATATATATGCCTAGCCTAGCCTATATATATATATAATATATATATATATATATATATATATATATATATATATATATATATATATATATATATATATATATATATATATATATATTGGTGTATACTGGCAGCAGGTTTTCTTTTACACATGTCTCATTGAATATGACCGCATATTCTGTATTACTATCTTCTGATTTAGGGCTTCTATCCCTCTAACTATTTTCTTAGCATCAGGGCTTAGCTGAAACAGGAGTTCTCCAAAACTCATTTTCGTAATTTCTGGGTGAAGAAAAGATGTGGATTACTATAGAATGTATTACACTTATTTAAACAATTTGCACGACGTTTCGAACCTCCATGGTTCATTTTCAAGTGAGGAAATGTTACAATGTGGTTTGATTATATACCCGCACTGGGTCAGGTGATAAAACAATAAAGGTGAAAACATAGGGGATACATAGGGATACATAGGGGATAAATGGGGTGAAACATAGAGGTAACCGCAGAAGGCTTAAATAAGTTTAAATAAGTGTAATACATTCTATAGTAATCACATCTTTCTTCACCCAGAAATTACGAAAATGAGTTTTGGAGAACTCCTGTTTCAGCTAAGCCCTGATGCTAAGAAAATAGTTAGAGGGATAGAAGCCCTAAATCAGAAGATAGTATATATATATATATAAATTAATACTGTGCAATATCTATTCATTCCTGCTAAATAATTATAAGTTATACAGGACAAAAAATCCAACATATATATAAAATCCAACATTAGAGATCACAAGGCCAACGGCTAGCTGTGACCACACACATACCTGCCTCCCTGGCCAGTTTCCCTCTCACACAATTCAAATTCAAATTCAACTGACTCTCATATTCACTCTTGCTCTTACTCACACTTACTCTCAATCTTACTCTACTCTCACTCTTACTCTCAATCACTCTTACTCTCACTCCTTCTTCCAATCACTATTATTCTCAATCACTCTTACTCTCATCCTACTCCCAATCACTCTTACTCTCAATCACTCTTACTCGCATACTCTTACTCTCACTCTTACTCCCAATCACTCTACTCTCAATTACTCTTACTCTCATACTTACTCTTACTCTTCTCTACTCTCACTCCTACTCTTACTCTCAATCACTCTACTCTCATAACTCGCTCTTACTCACTCTTTCTCTCAATCATTCTTACTCTCACACTTACTCTCACACTTCTCTCATCACTCTCTACTTCACACTCTCAATCACTCTTACTCTCATACTCACTCTTGATCTCACTCTTTCTCGCAATCACTCTTTAACTCTCACTCACTCTCACTTTCAGTCACTCTTACTCACTCTTCACTCACTCTTATTCACTCTCAGTCACTCTCACTCACTCTCAGTCACCCTTGAGGTTATCTTGAGATGTTTTCGGTGCTTTTTAGTGTCCCCGCGGCCCGGTCCTCGACCAGGCCTCCACCCCCAGGAAGCAGCCCATGACAGCTGACTAACACCCAGGTGCCTATTTACTGCTAGGTAACAGGGGCATAGGGTGAAAGAAACTCTGCCCATTGGTTTCTCGCCGGCGCCTGGGATCGAACCCAGGCCACAGGATCACAAGTCCAGCGTGCTGTCCGCCCGCAGGCCAACCGGCTCCCCCACTCACCCTTACTCACTCTTATTCTAACTCACTCTTACCCACTCTCATACTCACTCTTACTCTTACTCACTCACTCTCACTCTTACTCGTCACTCACTGTCAGTCACTCCTACTCACTCTTACTCTCAC
>WNGS01135237.1:1761494-1775316 GCA_020271785.1 Procambarus virginalis
TATATATATATATATATTATATATATATATATATATATATATTATATATAATATATATATATATATATATATATTGCAATTGACGATCACAAAACTGATCATTTTATGCGGAAAATCCACAGAGAAAAATGAAAGGAGGTAACGTTTCGACTTGTTAAAGCCTTTGTCAAACCAGACGACACACATGATTTTGCAAGTTATAATTGGGGAAAGTACTTTGCACACAAGTCTTAAGGAGCCATTAGAAAATTGGTCAGTCTGGTTTGACAAAGGCTTTAACAAGTCGAAACGTTACCTCCTTTCATTTTTCTCTGTGGATTTTCCGCATATATATATATATATATATATATATATATATATATATATATTATATATATAATATATTATATATATATATATATAAAACATTTATGATCGATGTTCCCTTCGAGAATCTTAATTTTAAGATAAATAGGAAAACCAGGGATATACTGAACATCTTGTTTCAGAGTTCTTTACTTTAAAATGCTCTAACGTTTCGAATACTTCTCGTATTCATCATCAGATCTAAAAGAAAAAATAGAAATCACAATCAAATAACTGGTAAACAAAGAACTCATACTGAATATAATGGCCTATCAAAGAAAGGAAAATTTTTAAAAAACAAAATCACTTAAGCTTACTTAAGTGATCAATACAATAAAACTTATTAACTGTCACATAGATAAAAGCTAATTAAAAAAAAATCATTAATTACAACACAATTTTATAACTACTACCAACAAACCATACTATTAAACTTAAGAGAAGTAATCAACTGGAGTGAGACTTGATAACTACCACATAGATACTAAACATCTATAACAAACAGTCACTCTTACTCACTCTCAGTCACTCTTACTCACTCTCATCACTCTTACTCTCACTCACTCTTACTCTCACTCACTCTTACTCACTGTCAGTCAATCCTACTCACTCTTACTCTCACTCACCCTTACTCACTCTCACTTTAAACACTTTCAGTCACTCTTACTCACTCTGTCACTCTTACTCACTCTTACTCACTCTCAATCACTCTTACTCTCACTCACTCACTCTCACTCACTCTTACTCTTACTCACTCAATCTTACTCTCTGTCTCTGTAAACCTGTGTCTCAAGAATATATAAGGACGTCAGAAATACACATTTATGTCAAAAGTTACAGCATTACCTTTGTGGCACCATTTAAAAACGTCTGCAAACGTTCTGTGTTTGCTGGTCCCTGCCACACACTCCCTCAACACCTCACTCGCCCATATTCTCCTCCCACCATACTGTTTTTTCTTTTATTCACTATATACAGACGTTGTATCTACATGTTTTGTTCACCACAACTGTACAACTAAGCTGATATAGTTAATTCAGGCACTAAGAGATGTTGCTACACACAGTCAGTTGGCGGCTGCATCCCTCACACATTCAAGGTCAGACATACTAAAATTTCTCCCCCAACAATATTGTTTGTGGTGTTATTACCCTATATACACACATTATATATAAGTATTGTCACAGGGGGTGGACCGGGGCTCCGCTAGCACTCAGCTGCTAGGGGCTCAGAAGGCAGAATACTCAGCCCCTCCGACTCCCGGGATTCACCGGAGTCTCCTTGGTCCCACAGGAGAGGACCAGCAATGCCCACCTCCGCAGGCTTTTGCTCCCAACACTAAAGGGGGGGGGGTGCCACTGATTCACCCTGGGAGCCCTTCAGTCAAAACACGGGGAAACTGCTGTTAACAGTTCCGGCCTAGACCCGTGGAGGAGTGAAGGAAGACTCAGGCTTACCTTATAACAATAACCTCCCTGAGTCTTGCCTGCCAGACAAAAAGGTTGCAGGAACTCCTTTCCCACCTGTCTTCTCTATCTTCTTAACAAGGTCGCCAGCTGGGTTATTATATCTGCACCACAGCGATGCAGTTCAGTGGGTGTACTCTATACTGTTCGTTGCCAGAATGTTGCTACTCCCATAGATCTGCTACTGAACTGTCAGCCCAGGGTACTCTCCCATGAAGGTCTGTGTGGCTTTACCTCTCTCCAGCCACTACGTTACTTGTTGCCACCATTCAGGCTCTGATACTGATCGGATGCCTAAGGGTACACTTTTATATAAGTCTGTGCTGTTTTACCACTCTCCAGGCAATAAGAACTTCTATAGAGAACGTGGTGTTCCCTAGATGGTACTATGATAACCTTCATGTATGCTCATAGAGAAATATTATAATGGAGGCACACTTAATCACAATAATAAAATGTGTGAATTTACTGACACAAATTACATGATCACACATACAATCACAAGCAATACATGAATATGAAAATAAGGATAATAAATCTGGAGATCGTCTGCAACTCTTCTTTCACGACCTCCAACCACTCCTTCAACTGGGCAGATAGACAGGAGTCACACACTCTCTCACAGAAGAACCTCTTCACCACGTCGGCACCTCTTCTTCACTGTCCTGCCGTCCACACACACTGTCCTCTCCAACAGTCCTGGACACAAGCTGCCCTGCAGCCTATTCTACTACTAAAGTATTAATGTCATATTGCCACATATATAAGTAAATATTGTGGCCTATCTAGCCTATTCACACAAGGGGTAATGGGAGGGAAAATGATCTACCTTTACATTCCTGGCTCACGACGCCTGTCCCTCGATGGTGTGAGGTTCCCACGCTTTCTGAGCCGATCCTTGACGATCCAGGAACGTTCCACAGGTCCTCAGGTGACGTGAAGCCTTCACGTCGTCGCCGTTCCAATCCCTGAGATTCAGCTATCCCAATCCTGGTTCACCAATGGGCACTGAGCCACTATATTCACACACTCGTCCCTTCCACAAGGCGTTGCTCCTTGTCCTAGGAACGGTGTCGTCCCTCCAAAACCCTCAGTGGATGTGACCCAGTCACAGCTAGGCCTGCCCGCCGCACCTTCCAGACCCTTCGCCCAGCGTCGCCGCCCAGCGTCGTCGCCGACTATTTTCCAAGTTTGACACTCCTTTCCTCAATAAACTTGGTTCCTTTTTGCTTCCCAGAAGCGCAGGGTCTCCTATATCTATGGTGGGCTGCGATGGCCAGCTCTAATCCACTGAGAAAGGCTTGTAAAGCCTCAAATCCTTGAGAGCTGACCGAGGTGCGTCCTCTCGTCTCCACAGTCAGGTCAACTCTCACGTTTGTGCCGCCCGGGGCACTCAGTGACGTCACGGCGGGCTCTGATTTGTCGCCCGTGACCCAAGCCACCCAATCCGCACACGGCTAGCGTTTTCTACAACATGGCGGGTCTGCAGGTAGGGGGTACTATTTCATTTGTATCAGGGCGCCACTTTCCCCTTTACCTACAACTTATAATGTAAATTTCTCCCTTATCTGGCGGCCGGTCTGGTCGCCACATATATCCGCAGACTCCCCGTACCTAAGAGAATCAGCAGGGAGAGCTGATATGACTCTTAAAACAGGCAAATGAAAGAAATAGGAGAGGGCACCATAACATACCCCTCCCCTTAAAATAAGAGTCATATTGGTTAGTAAATCCGGGAGAGGGCATAAGCTACCACATTCTCCCTTCCTTTAATGTGCCTGATTTCTAGCCAGTACTCTTGTAACAGTAGGGCCTATCTTGTCAGCCTTTGGTTCGTGTTCTTCATCCTGTGCACGAACGTCAAGGGGTTATGATCGGTGAACACTTGCACCGGTCTAGTACCTCCACCCACATAGACATCGAAATGCTTCAGTACCAGGATCAGGGCTAAGGCTTCCTTTTCCACTGTACTATAAGCCCTCTGGTGCTTTTTGAATTTCTTCGAGTAGAATGCGACTGGACGGTGAACTCCGTCCTTCTCTTGAGCCAACATGGCTCCAATCCCCACGTCGCTAGCGTTGACATACAAGATAAAGTCTGACTCAAAGTCGGGCGAAATCAGCACTGGCGCTTCAGTTAATAACTTCTTAGTCTTCTCGAAGGACTCCTGGCATGCTTCCCCCCCACTTCCATCTAACGTTCTTAGATAGCAATTCGGTCAGAGGGTGTGCCACTGTCGAGAAGTTCTTGCAAAATCCTCTATAGTATCCGATCATCCCTAGATTTCGTAACAATTCTTTTCTCGTCCTGGGATTCGGATATTCTTTGATTGTCTTCACTTTCTGATCTACTGGAGTCACTTTCCCTTGACCCACGATGAAACCTAAGTATTCTAATCGGGCCTTTCCGAATTCGCTCTTGGCAAGATTAACTGTCAGGTTCGCTTCTTCGAACCGTTGGAATAACTCCGTCAGTCGATTCATGTGTTGTTTCCAGCTATCGACATACATCACTATGTCGTCTATATACACAGCGCAACCGTCCATCCCTCTTAGTACTTCGTTCATCATCCTCTGGAAACAATTTCTGCTGTTCTTCATACCAAACGGAAGTACTTTGTACTGGTACAATCCGTCTGGAGTAGCAAACGCTGCGATCTTTCTCGCACTCGGAGACAAAGGGATTTGGTAATACCCTTTCAGCAGGTCGACCTTGGTGACAAACCTTGCGTTTGCCACTTAGTCGACGCAATCACTTATCCGAGGCATCGGGTGAGAATCCGACACAGTTATGGAATTCACACTGCGATAGTCGGTGCAAATACGATATAACCCGTCACTCTTCTTGACCAGCACACAGGGCGAGCTCCACTCACCGTTGCTGGGCTCAGCGAGATCATTCGCTATCAGATATTCCACCTCCTGTCGCATGATCCTCCTCTTCTCAGGACTCACCCGATAAGCGCTCTGCTTGATTGACTTTCCTCCGCACACGTCCACCTCGTGCACCACACTCTTGTGCCGTCGGGGCACATCCGTGAAGAGCGACTTGTTCCTTCGTATCAGGGTCACTAGGTCTCTCCTTTTCCCTTTATCCAGATGATGCAGCCTCTCTTCTAGATGTACCAAACTCTCTGTATTTGACAGGCGCGTACCATCGGCACGGGCCCACTTTCTTTCCTCTGCTGGCAACACTTGGCTCATCTCCATACACAGAGCCAATTTCCCTTCTTGTGATTGTGTTGCTCTCTTCACTCTCGCATTCTCTTGCTCCTCCGGGAAGTACGGCTTCAAACGATTGATATGACATACCTGTGTCTTGTTGGGGCGATTTGGCTTGCCGATCTCGTAACTTACAGGACCCACACGCCGAACAACCGAGTATGGACCACCAAAGCGTGATTCCGTCACTCTACCTCTCCCAGGTAGCAACATCATCACTCCGGCTCCTGCCTCGAACTCCCTTAGGACAGCCTTCTTGTCGAACCAGATAGACATCTTCTCTTGAGCTGTCTTCAGGTGATCAGCAGCCAACTCCTT
Organism: Procambarus virginalis; assembly: GCA_020271785.1. Lineage (NCBI taxonomy): Eukaryota > Metazoa > Arthropoda > Malacostraca > Decapoda > Cambaridae > Procambarus > Procambarus virginalis. The sequence continues at coordinate 1,766,845 of WNGS01135237.1, forward strand.
CGCCGTTTTCAATCGTTCGTGGAATTTCTGTACATACTCTTCCACTGTCACTAATGTCTTCTTCGCCATCAACTGCTCCTTCAGCATCAATAACGGGCTCCTTATTTCGTGCCCAAACACTAGCTGGAATGGAGAGAATCCCAGAGACTCAACTATAGCATCTCGGATCGCAAACAGGGCTGGACAGACAGCCTCATCCCATTCTGCTCCCTGTTCTGCACAATACACTCTTAAGATGGTCTTCAGAGTGGAATGGAACCTCTCAATCGCTCCCTGCGATTGAGGTCTATAAGGAGACGATCGTAGTTGGGCTATTCCCCAGCTCGCAATAGCCTGCCTAAACCACCTCGACTGGAAAACACTTCCACAGTCGGACTGGATCTCCTTGGGCACACCTACCCAAGCAAAGAACCGCTGAAGGTGTCCCATGACGCATCTCGATGTCACCTTCCGCACTGGGATCGCCTCTGGAAATCTCGTCGAAGCACACATGATGGTCAATAAGTAATTATTTCCCTTTTTTGTCTTAGGTAATGGTCCCACGACGTCGATTATTAGGCGTTCAAGCGCCTGGCCAAACGCAGGAACTGGAACCAAAGGTGCTTTTGGGATGGCGGGGACGTTCTTCCCCGCTCTCTGGCACGGGAAACATGTCTTGCAATTTCTTCTTACTTCTGCGTCCATGCCCGGCCAATAAAAATGTTCCCAAAGCCTGCTTAATCCCTTAACTGCGTTGCCTCCAAATGTGACACCCCCGCAGTGCGCAGGAAATAAATTCTCTGGAAAAATTCTTTTTTCTTTTTAAAGTGTCAAAAACCCTTTTCTGAGTATGTGTATGTAAAAAAAATCGAAATTGTACTTAATTTGGCTGCTATGGGGTCCGTAAGTTGGGGCTTGACGTCATCATTCCCCGTTCGCCTGTGACATACGCTCCCGGGGCCAGTAGGGCACCCGGGGCGGGGTGAGTGAGTTGCCGCGAATATATTTTTGTTCATTTTTTGCGCACAGTTCCAAATACATTTAATTTGTTTTTACGTGCTAATCGAATGTATAATGAACACGTACACTATATTATGGCAGTAAAACATCTGTACTGTCCGAAGACACTGTGTTACGTGCAAGACACTTGTGTACACGTATGTTGCACATATATACCGCATATCATGCTAATTTATGTATATATACAATCTATTTACACACTATACACTGTCACACAGTATATACATTCACCATCAACACACACAAAACTCCTCGAGTGTGAGCAGCCACACCCAGCCAGCCAGTCCTCCCTCTCTCCTCCAACATCGTACTCGCCATCACCCCTCCCCCCCCATACTGTTATTTACACCAATGTTTCTGGTTCATTTATGTATATTTACAACACATTTACACACACTACACTGTCACACACCATAAACACACTCAGAACTCTGCGAGTGTGAGCTGCCACACCCAGCCAACCAGTCCTCCCTCTCTCCCTCAACATTGTACTCGCCATTACCCCTCCCACCATACTGTTTTTCACACCAATGTTTCAGGTTCATTTATGTATATTTACCACACATTTACACACTCTACACTGTCACACACCATAAACACACTCAGAACTCCGCGAGTGTGAGCTGCCACACCCAGCCAGCCAGTCCTCCCTCTCTCCTCCAACATCGTACTCACCATCACCCCTCCTCCCACCATACTGTTACTGTTTATATTACACTATTTACATATGTTATGTATACCTATCTACATGTTTTATTCACCAGAACTATGCAAGTAAGCCGGTATTGTGTCCAAACAGTACAGTGGCCACCATACACTGCATGAGAAATCACACAGCAGACGACGCTACGATTACGACGTCACCTCCCTCACAAAAATAGCTCCTCCCAACATACTCTTGTTGCTGTTATTATACTATATACACACACTGTATATACCCATGTACATATGTGTTCCTCATAGCGAACCACTGAGCTAGTATGGTGAGCAAAACAAGAGTGGCTGCCACACACAGTGGAGGCTACCTCAATTCTCTCCCTCCCTCCCTCCCTCACCAAAATTCCTCCTTCCACAATACTACGCACAATGCTAATTATAACCACAATCCTGGTCACTAATTCCTGTAAATGAATAATCGACCACACGTTTATTTTGAAAAGGAACCTAAGAAGTCATTTGAAGATTCCTAGATGGACGAAATAATGCTGTGGCGCTGTGACTAGCACTGTGAACATCGTGAACAGCATTGAATCACTGATATTTGAACATTATTCCCAGTCATTATCACACTCAGGCTCTTCTATAATACTATCATGGCTAAATAACACAGATTATATATATATTTTGACATTATTAGGCGATGAGGTGGTCACACGCTGAACAGCAGTGCTGTGCGCTCATACTGCGTGCACCGGCCTTGGTTGCTCACTCACTACTGAGGCTCCAACACCCGGGAATGTGGACTACGATTTTTTTTAAAGATGGCGTCTGTTTACAAAAGCCCTGAGGAAGCTGATGTGAACCCCCACGTAGCCGCGGGAGTTTTGAATGGAACGTGAAAAATAAAAATACCCGGAGGCGCGTTGCGCAAACCAGACGTGGGCCTGCAGGCGCGTTGTGCAGTTTAAGGGTTAAGGTCTTGGTCACTCCCAAGTGACCCGCGGGATCCACTGAGTGTGCAAGCTTCAGTACCGCGCCGGCACCACCACCTGATGCCTCACTCTCAGCATATCATCACCCGCTTCTTCCCTAACCGGTCTCCACTGCCTCACTAGCACTACCTTCTCCACGAAGAAGTGAGTCGGTGACTCGGGTCTGGCGAGACCTCCTTCTGCCTCCTGTACCAACTCAGGAAACTCTTCCTTTTGCAGCTCACCTAGACGGGTGCGGTCAATACCTAGAGGACTGGTGAGAGTAACTTGGACACTCCTATCCGACCCTTCCTCACCTGTCGCTTGTCTTCTGGCCTCTTCTCGGAACAAACGATTGAGCCCCAGGTCACCCGGCATGTTCTCTTCGGCGTGACTGGATCAGCTCACATCATCTTCCCTGATGCCTCGTCCTGACGTCTCCGCGCATACCGGAAATGCCACTCTCGCAATTTCCGTTTCGCCAATGCTGGTGCCCGTCCTGCTGCTCTGTCGATAGGACTCTATACACTCCTCACCTTTAATCAAATTCGGGAGAACACATACCCCACAGGAGTCATTCCCTAGGATCACATGAGCTTCCATCCTGGGCAGTAAAGCACAGACCCCTACCACGAGAGTCTGACAACCATAGTCTGAATTAAGAGTCACCTTATGAAGGGGCATCCTCACTTGTCCCCCCAACGTCCTTATCAGAGCCTCCCTTGTACTGGAACTTCTGTAGTCCTCGGGGAAGAGGGATTCACTAATAAGGGTGAAGTCGGATCCAGTGTCCCTCAGCATCCTTGCTGGCACAGGATCAGCTCCTCTTATCTTCACCGTCCCCTCACACACAAAGGGGTTAATCATCTTCTCCCTTATCACTGGCATATCACCTGAATTATCGTTGGCTTCTTCGCTTCCTATCCTCGCGAAAGCCACGTTCCCACCGTGCCTGGGGCGACCACACTCCCTTGCAAAGTGTCCTTGTCCCCCACAGTTGTAACATCGACCACCTCTCCTGGGCGACCCTCTACCAGTCACCCTGGTAGCGTCAACGGTTGAGGTTCCCTGGGTCCTCCTAGGACTCCCCGTCGTCGGTTCCCAGGCAGCAGCACTAGCTCCCGAGCTATGTCCATTGTTCACAGCTTGGGGGCTTCCTCCCCGTGTCCCTTGAGCTCTTGAACCGAGTTACTTCATCGTGCACACTACTCTTGGGAGAGTCCCCACCCGTCCTCGCCCCTCCTGAACTCCTAAAGTTCCCTCCCGACCTGGGATAAGGCGAGTGTCTGGGCGGCCCCTCCCTCCTGAGATGTAGTGCCTCCTCCAGCATGTCGGCTCGGTCCGCTGCAGCCTTTAGGTCCTTAATACCTGCTTCTCTCACCCTTACTCGCAACTCAGGATGGAGCACTGACATAAACTTCTTCATCACTATCAGTAGTTTGATCTCATCCGCCGATTCCACTTCCTCCGCCTTCAACCATCGTAGGAATTTCCATTCCATATCCCTGGCGGTCTCGGCATAAGACTTTCCCGACGCTCTTGTACACTCCCTGAACCGCTTCCGGTACATCTCCGGAGTCAGCCAGAATGAGTGGAGCACCGCATTCTTAATCGCGTCGTAACTAGCACACTCCTCTAGGTCCAGCATGCTGTAGGCTTCCCGGCCCTCACCAGTCAACCTGCCCTGGACCAGAGCAGCCCAATCATCTTCTGGTCACTCCTTCAGAGTTGCAATCCGTTCAAAGTGTTCGAAGAACGCCTCAGCTTCTTGTGGTTCGAACGTAGGTAAGTCACGTTCCCTTACCTTGAGGTCATCCCGCCGTGCAGGTAGTGAGGGCAGACCACGCTCAATGCGACGCAATTCGACTTCTTTCTTAGCCTTTATCTCCTCCAGTCGCAGTTGTCTCTCTCCTTCTTCTCACCGCAGCCGAGCTTCACGTTCCTCTCGCTGCAGCCGTGCTTCTCGCTCACTCTCCTCTGACTGCAGCTCAGCCGCACGTTCCTCTCACTGCAGCCGTGCTTCTTGCTCACACTCCTCTCTCTGCAGCTCAGCTGCACGTTCCTCTCGCTGTAGCCGTGCTTCTCGCTCACACTCCTCTCGCTGCATTTCCACTTCTCTTTCCTCTCGTCGCAGCTGGGCTTCCAGTTGCATCTTCATTATTTCCAGTTGCAGGCTCCTCTTACTACAGTCGGACCTTCCACTGCTCCCATGTTCACTGTGAATTCCCTTGACACTGGTAGGCGCTTGGGGTGGCTCCAGTCGGGACGGTTCACCTTGCGACGGCTCTTCTTGGGACAGCTCTCCTTGAGAGGGCCTTTCTTGAGATGGATCCTCTCCCATCGCCTCCTCTCGAGCTGTGAGCTGTGCCATGATCTCTATCCTTCGCTTCGCAACCTTAGTCGTCCTCAACCTGATCCCAAAGTGGTTTGCCACTTGTTGGAGCTGGGCCTTGGTACATGTGGTGTCTGTGTATAGCTGAGATAGTCTTGGTTGTAAGGTTGATGTAAAGTCATTCCTGGTTACTGACTTTAATACTTAAATAACTACATGATAGAGTAGCTCCCAAGCTGGTAGCGTCCTGTATGCTGTTTACCTTCTCTAGTGGCGTCCAGCCGCCGCACATAGAAAACGGATGGTACCATTTTCTGTGAACATGACATCCCTCCTTTTCTTTAAAAAGAATGAATACAGGATGTCTACCATGCTTGTAGCACAAAGCAAAGTTATTGACACAAAGTAAGTTATTAACATATCAAGAGATATTGCATACATTTAACATTAATTAAACACACAAAGAATTTAAACAATCTTTACCACAAAGGATTTCAATGTTAAAAATACATATGCAATGTTAAACAAACATGAAAGAAACTGTAATACAAAGTTACAAAATATTGAATGAGAGATCTGCATTATTCAAACAATATTAAATTTAGTTCAGCATAACAAGTAAATACTTTGCATTACATAGGAACACAATTAATCATCATATCGTGTAGGGCGTTTAACATGACGTTTTGGACGAGAGTCCTTAAATACAAAAACATCCCTCGATGAATTGTTTATCGAGTTATAACTCATTTTTTCTTTTTCTTTTGCACGACTTTGCACTTCATCATTTTCTACACTAGTTGGAATCACTTTGAAATAAGCCATATTACGTGTTATACTATGATCTCTATTACTCGCTGTTACCATAGTTCCTTTTACACTAATCACTTTATATGGTTTTGTATCATACGGCATATCTAGCTTTCCCTCTTTTTCTTTTTAACGAGAACAGTATCTCCAACCTTTATGAATTGTTCCTTTGCACGTTGATCATGAGCAATTTTCATTTTGCCCTTCGCTAGTGCATCCTTCTGAGCGAGACGTTTATCCGTTACCTTGGCTGGCATGACAGGTAGTGCGATTCTCATAGGACGTCCAAATAAAAGTTCGCCAGGCGACTTGCCCAGTGTTCCATGCGGTGTTGCACGGTAGTTCCTGAGAAAAGCATACATAGCTTGTTTCCAGGATCGTCCTTCGGCATGAGCACAGCGTACCGCTTTCATGAGAGGTTGCATGAATCTCTCTACTTCTCCATTTGCTTGAGGATGTAGTGGCATCACACGGCGGTGTTTGAATCCAATATGCTCAGCAAAGTTGACAAAGTCTTGTCCATTAAATGGCGGTCCATTGTCCGTCTTGACAACTTCAGGAATGCCAAAGTTTGAAAAGATCTTGTCGAGTTTCGGGATGACAGCCTTTGCAGATGTGGAAGTGATGATTTCTACTTCTGGATAACGTGAGTGATCATCAATGACTACCATCAAGTACTCTCCAGTTGGTAGCGGTCCACAGAAATCCATCGATACTTCCATCCATGGTGCAGCAGGTAGTGGTGAAGGTTGTAGAGGTGTTGGTCTTGAAGTATCCACTGCAGCTTGGCAAGGGACACAGGCATCATGCATGTCCTTAGCTTGACGATCAATGCCAGGAAACCACACCTTTTCTCGTAGCAGCTGTTTGGTCCTTACAAGACCTTGGTGTCCTTGATGTGCAAGCTTCAGAGCACGTTGCTGGAGAACAGCTGGAATGACGATACGAGTACCTCGCAGCACGGTGTCGCGTTGTTGCGTAACACTTAATTCTGTCTGGATGCGTTCAAGTGCTTTGAATGCATCTTGGTCAACTCCTGAGGGTGGGATGCGTGGAAACTTTTTCTTAGTCAATGCATCCACTGTTGCTTGCAGAGTTGGGTCCTCTAGGGTTGCAGTACGGATTTCATCAAGAGTGAGAGCCTTAGGGACTGCATCACAGGTTACAGAGTGTACATATTCCTCGGCAACTTGCTGATGCTTGGTGATGGTGAAACTGTTGGCAGGATGTCGACTGATGTAATCAGCGGGATTGCCTGCACCTGGCTTGTATTTCACCGTAAAGTTGTATGGTTGCAGACGAAGAGCCCATCTCTCAATGCGAGCTGGTGGTTTGGACTTTGGATTATTGAAGATGGTCTCCAACGGTTTGTGGTCAGTGACTATCGTGGTAAAGGGTGCACCAAGCAGATACACATTGAAGTGTTCACAGCCCCATACAAGAGCAAGAGCTTCCTTCTCTGTCTGACTGTATCGTTGCTCAACATCTGTGAGAGAACGGCTGGCGTAGGCAATTACTACTCTTGAATCTGGTTGACCAGGTTTGTGTTGGGCTAACACAGCACCTAAACCAACAGGACTAGCATCCACCGTTAACTCAGTGTCCATTGATGGATCAAAGTATGCAGCAGTCGCATTTTCTACTAGTGCATCTTTCACAGCATCAAATGCATTTTGCTCGACATCGCTCCAGTACCATGATGCATTTTTCTTCAGGAGCTCACGTAGAGGCTTCGTAATGGTAGCAAAATCTGGAATGAAGCGAGAACAGTAGTTTGCCATTCCCAGAAAACTATGTACTTCAGTGGATGTTGAAGGAGGTGCAGCATTCTTGATATCTGCAACTTTCTTAGGATCTGGAGATAGACCTTTGTCACTAAGTACATGTCCAAAGAATTCAATTTTATGTTATTGAACTCACACTTTGCTCGGCTTAGCGTCAAATTCTTTTCTCGTAAGCGTTGCAATGTTGCACGAAGAGCTTTGTCGTGTTCAGCTTGGGTACGGCCATAAACAATGATGTCATCAGACATGTTGTCAGCATTAGGTATATCTTGCAATACCTGGCTGATGATGTGCTGGAATACTTCAGCAGCACTGTTAATACCAAAACTCAGGCGCTTGTACCTATACAGACCTCGATGTGTCGTAAACGTTGTGATGAATCGACTCTCATCATCAAGTTCAAGCTGATGATAGCCCTTGTTTAAATCTAACTTGCTGAATACAGTTGCACCATTCAAGCGGTATATCATATCATCTACAGTGGGTGTAGGATGGCGTTCACGCATTATTGCCTTGTTGGGAACACGCATGTCTACACAAATGCGTATCTCATCTGGATTCTTCGGCTTTGGTGGAGTGACAATTGGGCTTACCCATGGTGTTGGGCCTGTTACCGGTTCAATGATATCTAGTTCTATCAGCCTATCCAGTTCGGCATCGACTTTCTTGCGAGTATGGAATGGTTGTCGGCGATGTGGTTGGGCAACTGGAATTACATCTGGGTTGATATGCAGATGTACCTTGCTATCAGTATAACAACCTATGGATTTAAACCGATCAGAAAATTCAGCAACAATAGCATCAACATTGTTTGCAGATTCCACTGCTACAGCATTAGAAAGCTGAAGTAGCCCCAATTTGGTTGAAGTCTTGTAACTGAGTAAAGACTCCTTTGCATTCCTAACAACATGGAATT
>WNGS01135237.1:1783032-1793935 GCA_020271785.1 Procambarus virginalis
CCACCCAAGAGAAAAATCGTTGTAGCTGCCCGGCTACTCCTCTCGACGTCAAACGCTGTTCGGGACAGCTTCCGGAAATCTGTTGACACACATTATTGTCATTAGGTAGGTATTTCCTCGTCCGCGGCAACGGTCCCACTCCGTCGACCAACAGACGCTCGAATGCAGGCCCAAACGCTGGCACAGGGACTAACGAGGCCTTTGGTATCGTGGGTTGGCTCTTCCCTGCCCTCTGGCAAGGTAGGCAAGTCTTGCAGTAACGCCTCACATCGACGTCCATACCTGGCCAGTAGAAATGATCCCTGATCTTACGCAGCGTCTTGGTCACCCCTAGGTGACCTGCAGAGTCCACAGAGTGTGACAGATCCAACACTGCCGCTCTGCACTGGGCCGGCAACACTACCTGGTGTCTCGTACCTAGAGATGCTTCTCCGGCCTCCATCCTTACAGGTCTCCACTGTCTCATCAGTATGCCATCCTGTATGTAGAAATGAGTGGCCCTTTCAGGACCAACACGTCCTCCTTTGGCCTCATGAATCAATTCGGGGAATTCTATCTGCTGCAACTCCCCAAGACGAGTGCGGTCCACCCCAAGAGAACTAGTGAGGGTCACCTGTAACTCACCATCCGGGCTGCCTTCGCCCTCCACTCGTTCTCCGGGTTCCATGAAAAGGTGATCGATTCCCAGGCCGTCGGACGTCTCGTCAGCCCTATCAGATCCACACCCTCCATGTCCGTCGCACTGCCTCGGAATCACAGCACAAACAGGGAACGCCACCGTGGCGATTCCTTTCTCGTCCCAACAGGCGTCTAACACTCCACCTTTCTCCTTATAGTGCTCCAAGCACTCCTCGCCCTTCACGAGGTTTGGGAGGACACATCCTCCACATGCGTCATTTCCCAAGATGACTTGTGCCTCCACCTTGGGCATTGATGCACAGACCCCCACCACTAGGGTCTGGCAGCCATAATCAGAATCTAGAGTCACCTGGTGTAGGGGCATCCGCACTGGGCCTCCCACAGTGGTCACACTTGCCACCCCCACACTGGTACTCTCATAACCCTCGGGGAACAGGGTTTGGCTCACCAGGGTAAAATCTGCCCCAGTGTCTCTCAATATCTTCACCGGGATGGGGTCTGTGTCCCCCATCCTTACGGTTCCCTCACACACGAATGGGTGAACTCTTTTCTCCCCATTAAGTACGGGTTCGTCCCGCACCCTCTCGGCCATCTGGTCCTCTACTCTCATGAAAGCAACGTTTCCCTGCTGCTTAGGGCGTCTGCATTCCCGCACGACGTGTCCGAATAATCCGCAGTTGTAGCAGCGGATCCTTCTTCTTCTGAGGACCTCCCTCGTGCCTTCCAACGTCTCCTTCGTCGCAGCAACAGCTCCTGAGCTCTCAGCTTGGGACTTCTTTAACGGTTCGACAGGGCTCTTCGATCCTTTGCTGTCTCCACTCAAGAGGTGGGACTTGGGAGAACTCGCTCCGGTCCTCTATCCGTCCGTCCTTCTATAATTTCTCCCATATCCGGAGTATGCAGGCGGTCGGTGCTGTTCCTCTCGATGTGGTCGTAAGGCTTCTTCCAGCATGTCAGCTCTATCGGCCGCGGCTCTCAGGTCCTTAATGTCCTCCTCCTTTACTCTAAACCTGATCTTAGGAGAGAGCACAGACATAAACTTCTCCATGACCATAAGCCTCTTGACATCCTCGGCCGACTTCGCTCCTTCAGACTCCAGCCACTTCAAGAACTTTCTCTCCATGTCCCTCGCCGTCTCCGCATACGATTTTCCTGGCGAACGGGTACATTCCCTGAATCTCTTCCTGTAACATTCCGGCGTTAGCTTGAACGAGTGGAGCACGGCCCTCTTTACAGCATCGTAGTTGGTACATTCTTTGAGGTCGAGCATATTGTAGGCTTCACGAGCTTCACCGGTGAGCCTTCCCTGAACCAGCTCCGCCCACTCTGCCCTCGGCCACTTCTTCAAGGTAGCGACCCTCTCAAAGTGGTCGAAGAAGCCCTCAGCTTCATTCGGCACGAAGACTGGCAAATTTCGTTCATGCACTCGGCGGTCTTCCTGCTGTGGGGGAGCAGTTGGAGCTAGCCCTAGCTCAGGTCGCTTCAGCTCAACCTCCTTGTTAGCCTCAACCTCTTGCTGCTTCATCCTAGCTTCCAGCTCGCGCTCCTCTCGTCTCAGCTGTGCCTCTCGTTCTTCTCGTTTCAGCTGAGCTTCTGGTTCTTCCCGTTTCAGCTGTGCCTCTCGTTCTTCCCATTGCAGCTGTGCCTCTCGTTCTTCCTTGCGCATCCGTGCCTCTCGCTCTTGTTCTTCCCTGTGCAGTTGTGCTTCTGCTTCTCGTTCTTCTTTACGCAGCCGTGCCTCTCGCTCTTGTTCTTCCCTGCGCAGCTGTGCTTCTGCTTCTCGTTCTTCCTTGCGCAGCTGTGCCTCTCGTTCTTCCTTGCGCAGCTGTGCCTCGCGTTCTTCTCGCTTCAGCTGTGCTTCCAGCTGCAGCTTCATTATCTCCAGCTTGACGCTGCGCCTGCTGCTTCTGGATCCCCTACTGCTTCCACCGACGCTCAAGTTCTCTCCCACACTGGCAGGTGTCTGTGGCAGTTCCTCTCCCAAAGCCTCATCTCGTGCCCTGAGCTGTGCCATGATCTCCAGTCTTCTCTCTCCCACTTTGGAAGATCTCAATTTTATCCCAAAGTGGTCGGCAATCGATTGCAGCTGTGCCCTGGTGCACTCCTCCAGCACCTGCTCGTCTCTTGTGTCAATCAAACTTGCTACCTTATCATCCTCCATCTTGTGCTATGAGTGATAACCTGATACCTAATACCACTGCCAAGTACCACAATTTATCTTGATCGGAATCCTGGCGAGGTCGCCAATGTCGGGGTTCCCAGGGTGAGCAACGGTATACAAGGACTTTATCCCGGATGTCCTGTCACGGTCGCTAATGTCAGGGTTCACCGTAAGAGGGTGAGCAACAGTATCTACAAGATATCCTCTCAACGGTCGCACTATTGGTGATAACCGTAACTCACCGTAGCCCTGCGGGTCTTCACTCAATCCTAGCGGCGCCACTGCACGCCCGGAGAGTATCCCAGTCGGTCCCCAGCCGGCCTCTTTAGCCAGAGAATGAGTGGGAACACAGCTTGCTCTCTTCCAACTGTGTGCCCGCCCCAACAAGGGCTCTAATACTATCTGCAAGGTCGCCAACTGGTGTTTCCTGTGTCCAGTAACACTTCAGTGGTATTGTGGGATTGTGGTAACAATGGCAAGAGCACACTCAATAGATCTGATATCAGGCAGGTATTTATTTCTATTGCTCTATCTCCTTCCAAGTATTATATAGCCACAAGATTTATGGAGGGGATGATACAAACACCAAGGTATTTTGTATTTTATTTAAAACTTAAGACATCATATTCTTATATCAACAAGCAAACAGCTAGTATGTACAAAAGTCGCTCGCTCACCACATATAATCGGGAACACACCAAGATGGCAATGCTCCCCCTCACGTCAACGTCAAAATCAGCTGAGCGACCCCCCCCCCCTCCCTCACTGCGTGATCTCTCACTGCCTTATTTGCTTGTTGGCATTATGCACCTGTTTCTTTAAGTTCTCAAGAGTCACTAAGTGTCCAACAACACAATATTTGTAACAATGGCCACAGCACGCAAATGATTCACTGCACCGATCTTGAGCTCAATCAAACATTTCTATTTTAATGAACATAATAATTCACTATCATGGCGTAGCACACTATACTTCATATAATGATAACGAATGCAACAAGATATAATACTGGAATTCTCAGTAATTCCTTTTGTAGGCGAATATTCAACTGATCACTGCACACATGAAAATTATTCAACACACAAGCATGTATATATATATATATATATATATATCATAGATATCAATAATAGTAATAATATATAAATACTGGGCACATAGCCTAACACCAATAACTGGTACACTTGTATATATATATATATATATATATATATATATATATATATATATATATATATATATATATATATATATATATATATATATATATATATATATATATATCTCTCTCTCTAAGTTATCATAGTGAAGTCACATGAAAGAAATCATCGACTCAGTAAATTCTTCAATCAATCCAGGTGCCTGCGCACACCACATATATATAAATACCGTGAGCACTCTATACAGCCTCACTCTGCACAACTGTGCCTTACTGTGACATAGACCTAGGTGAGACTTGCTCACTACATGAAAGATACTCTGGCAAAAAATATAGCTGACTAAAGGGGAATTGGGAGGGAAACTAGAATCACCTACTTCCACCTATCCTCCGGTGAGAGTTGAGTTGTAGCTCCTGGTCCAGGCTCTTGCCTCGTGTAGGGAACGCCCCCACACACACACTGATGTGTCCTCCAGGAACCCGATCAACGTCCCAGAATAAATGCGTCGTCGCCGAGTTCTGTCCTCCGCATGTCCGTGCTCCTCCTCCACGTCTTGTAGGGTTGGAGTCGGTCTCCCGGCTGTCAACTTCTCCTCCCAGCTACGGCTGCCAACCTACTTCTCGGCTGCAGTCGTATGGATTCCCAATTAGTATTTTCTTTCACTGCTTCCCAGTGGATTGGCCCAGCCGCTACGTCGTCACTGTGAAGCTATCAGACGTCCAAGACGATACTGCCTAGAATTCACCTGCACAGCACTCGATCCTGGAGCACTTGATGCTCAATATTCCGTCAATTCCCTCTTCGGTCCACACATGGAATGAAGGAAGACCTCTCGGCGTTCTTGCAGACTACGGGTGACGCATAAGATCCACGGGAACGGCGTACTACTGTCAGATTGACAGGATCAATCTTCACACATCCGTCCACCTTGACGTGTCGTGTCAGACTGATTCCCTCACGGAGGATTGGCCCAGCCACTACGTCATCACTGTGAAGCTATCAGCCATCACAGCATAGACTCCACTCTTGCACAACACCTGTCCCTGGAGCACTTGTTGCTCAATATTCTGTCAATTCCTTCTCTGGCTCAACACATGAACGAAGGAAGACCCCACAGGTGCTGGCAGACAGCCGGTGATGCATAAATCCTCCGGAGACGGGGGTAAACTGTCCAACTGACAGGACCCCCCAGCGCACGTCCGACCTCCTTCATGTGCTGTCTCAGACTGATGGCGCCACCGCGGCGCGATGGCCAGACCCCCATGCCTTCGTGATGTCATACTTTCCAAGGGAGGTTTTCATTGGTTCCCAGTGCCATGTCACTGACGGTGACCAATCTGGTGCCACTGGCGTCACACAGCTTTGGCGGCAAAACAGAAGGGCCAGCGCCATATTGGCGTCCTAAAGGGCCTATACCACAGGCCAAAATACTCTTCTTTTACAAATTTCTCGCCACTGCGAGAACACTACACTCTCCCACATATATCAAATTGATGCCTGCGACGTAGAGAACGCTCGGGTAAAGTGGACATGACTCTTACAGCAGGCGTGGGAGAAATATAAGGGGGGGAACACCGTCACGCACACTATATTACGTTAAAAGCCTTGGTCCACATAAGCAGGATACAAGGTTTTACAATTAGCACAAGCTAGGGTAATGTCTACTAGTGAAAGAACATGAAGCTTGAGCAGCTTAAGGGAGTGAGCCCACATGGTGTACCCTAACACAACACAACACTTAGGGGTACCCAAAACACTGGCAAATACTACCCAAGGTCTACACAAGTCTTACAATTCCAGAGTAGGCACGATTATATACACAGTACTTAGTGGTTACGGGAACTTAAGGTAAGGGAAAGAAGTAGGAGGAAGGGTAGAGGGGTGCAGAGCAACTCAGAAGAGATCTTGACACCACGAACGCCAGCCAGAGAAGGAAGCCAGCATCGATGCTCAGCTTTCTCCAGCTCACTCGCTGCTGGCCGACTACTCAGCTAATCATGCCGCAGCCCTACATCCAAGTTTACTCAGATCTACTTTAATAATATTTTCTAATCATTTGTAAACATAGTTGGTGTCTATTTTATTAATTAATAATCAACCACCAGCTCAGTCTTTAAATGCTCTGTGAGAAACAAGAATCGTCTTACATCTGGCAGGGAAAATACAAACAGACACAGGTCGACAAGCATGTCAAATAATATAAAGTAGTTTATTTAGCTTAATTTGATCTCTGGTTTCCAACTGAGGATCCCAGGGTCGTAACATGATCTTGCAGCCACACCAATACAAATCTTCACCGACCTTCATTACTAGTTACTTTAACGATTCTAAGGGTAGTTGATACTTAGTTCAATATTATATTTAATAGTCAACAAGCTCAGGTCCTGAATGCTCTGTGAGAACCAAGATTCATCTTATGTTTGGCAAGGATGATGGGAATACTGCAGAACCAGGCTTTAAGGGGTCCTGCATGTAATTGTTATTGCTAATTGACTATCCTTCTCACATGATCCAATCCTAACAATTAATGTAAAGTAATTATTTAGAGCTCAATTTGACCTCTGGTTTCCAACTAAGGAACCCAGGGTCGTAACACTGGAGGAGTGAGACTCGCTTCCAGAGGAGCTTGAGCTCACTCGAACTGAAGAAATCGTGAGGGGAGGGTGTGCTCCGTTTGAGCCCCTAGTGAAGAGGAACCCCTGTTTGATATACCTTCAAGAGGAAGGAAGTAGGCAGACATTTCGACTGAGGAATAAGATTGCAGACGTGCCAGCTCGAGTTGTGAACTGCAGGTGTTGTGGAGCAGTTAAAGCAGTTCTGTAGGTAGCCCGAGGCGCCCTGAGTGTCGCCGCCCCGTCATGAGTGCCGCAAACAAACCAAATTCCGTGGTAAGCCAATTGTAACAGTTTACAGTGATTAACTGTGGTGGTCGTGGCCCCCGGTAACCAAAGCAAAAGTTTATTGATACATTAGGCATATTTTATTGAGGTAGGAAGCTTAAATAAGAGAGTTGAGATGGAGGTATGGAGGTAAAAGTATCCGAATCACCAAGAATAATATCGAGGGACAAGCGACCTCAGGGGACAGTCGTAAAACAAGACACACACACACGTCCCAGAAGTCAGGAGAATGGGATGTAAAATTGCTCATTAACATATATAGTACAGGTGTGACATGAAATATTGGTGGGTGTAGTAAAGATGAGTAAACTCACTATTTTGGGTTTTAAGCCCGTTCATAACCAGCTTGTTTCAATGTAAACTACAAGACCTCATAATGCTAGACATAAAATAATTCCGATACTCAGCTCTTTTCTTTGTTGTAGAGGTCACTATGGCAGTTTCTCGATTGGTTGACTTATATTTTGGAGTCTGTGACGAGGTGTGCATGTCGTGAGAATCCCTCTCTGTTTTGTTTACAAACTCTGTGTCCGTGTGTGAGAGCATGACTGGCCCTGCTCAACCAGGTGTCTATCTGGTTCCAATAATATTTGGTTCCAATATTCTGAGTTTCTAGTTTATATAACAATAGCAAGGGAGTCTGTGGTTTGGTAATTATATTATAATTATATCCAGTCATAATGAATACTTTTTATTTGGTTTAAACACTAGACTGTTATTTAAGAATTATCTGTGGAGCTTAAATATACGTGTTGTAAATATGAGTTTGTTGTGATGAAGTCATGGATAACTCCCATTCACTTTAAATTTATAGGTAGTGACTAACTGTGTTAACATATCTGTCGGATTTCCGACATAATTCGAGAGGGGGGGGGGGGTGCAAAATACGGGTCAGAGTCCCGGTAAGGACTTCGAACACATTATTCCTTGTCCTCAGAATTATAAAGTTGCTTTAATTTGAGCTTGCATTGTCGTGCAACATTTCGTTCTGGATGAATATCCTATACTGGCGCTTCGAGTGATGGAAGTCGTTGAGTGTCTTCCTTTCCTGCCATTTCTGGAGGAACTAATTACTCTAATGTTTTGAGAGTAGTGTAGCCTCAGCTCTTTACTTTCACTATTGTCAAGATGCCCTGATGGTCTGGATGAACAGAGACTATTTAGTCTATAGGCCACTCTGAGCATAGCTCATCACTATCCACCAGAACTATGTTACCAGGATTCAAGTTAATTCTGTTGTAGGGGTTGCTTGCCATGTAATGATTCCCCTTCAGAGCAGTTAGGTATTTTCGAGTCGACACGTCATTCCACCAACTTATCAATCATGGAAGATGTTTGAAACGTTGAACACTCAAAATTGAAAACACGTTGATGTTTGAAAGTCACTCTCTCGGACATATGATGGATCTTCTGGTTCCTCGGTTGTTAGGGACACTAGAGGTCCTAGAGGTCCCCCATACATCAGATGAACTGGACTTAATGGTTCACGATGTGAAACATCATCAAAGAGATAGGTAAGTAAGTAAGTAATTATCAAAAGAAGGCACCAAACCGGGAAGGCTATGTAGCACCATCAAAAGTGGGGGATAATCAGAGGGCCCTAAATATCACCAAGGATGCCAATATGAGAACAGAAACGCACAAGGTGAATGATATCAAAAGTATCAGAGTCACCAAGAATACTATCGAGGGACAAGTGACCATGGGGAACGGTCGGAAAATAAGATACACGCTCGTCCCGGCAGTCAGGACATTCAACAAGGATATGCACGACCGTAAGAGGGACAATACAATTAAGACAATAAGGAGCAGGGCGGCTCTCCATCAAGTGACCATGAGTTAAGCGAGTATGGCCAATACGCAACCTTGCCAGAGCCGTTTCCCATCGCCGGTTACTGTGGCAGGAGAACGGCCACGAGGATACACAACTCTTAAGAGTACGCAGTTTGTTACCAGTAACAGACGACCAACAAGCCTGCCAATGGGTAAGGATGGAGGAATGGATAACTAGGTAAAAGTCGGAATACGGAATACCTTTACGAGAGAGAGAGAGAGAGGTAGGTAAGTGGTCGGTTGTTGACTTGAGATTCAATTTCGATGACAATGGTTTGGAACTCCTGCATGTCAATCTTTTGGTAGGTAGTGTAGGGTTTTCTGAAGAGACCGTTTCACTGTACCAATCATGCATTCATAGAAACCTTTGTGCCATGGTGCTCTGGGAGGTATGATTTTCAGTGGTTCTGCCATTGATTCAGGGCAGTGCACACCTTTGGGTAGTTTCAGATTACCCTCAGACATGCTTCCCCCTGCCACTTAGTTGGACCCATTGTCTGAGATTATTAACTTGGGGCAGGATCTATGGGAAGCAAACCTGCAGAAAGCCTGTAGGAATGCCTCGGCACCCAGTTCGTGATTCACTTCTATATGTACTCCCTCCTTGTTGTGGCACTTGTGAATAGGAAGATGTACGCCTTCACTGGGATTTTGTGTTTGGTGCCTGTCAGTGTTAGTGCTCCTGTGAAATCTACTCCAGTGTACTCAAAGGGACGAAGATGAACAATTCGTTCCTTAGGGAGTGGAAGAGGTCCCGCATAAGGACACACTCTGGCATCATACCTCAGGCAGATTACACAAAACGTATTTAATCTATTGACAGATTTAAACGATTTAAACGATTTAAACTATTGACAGGACTGATTCCCGGCGCCGGCGAGAAACAATGGGCAGCGTTTCTTTCACCCTGATGCACCTGTTACCTAGCAGTAAATAGGTACCTGAGAGTTAGTCAGCTGTCATGGGCTGCTTCCTGGGGCGTGTGTGTGGGTGTGGTGTGGAAAAAAATAGTAGTTAGTAACAGTTGATTGACAGTTGAGAGGTGGGCCGAAAGAGCAGAGCTCAACCCCCGCAAGCACAACTAGGTGAATACAGGATTTAATTATGGACTTTACAGTCTGATGACCTTGGGGGTAGCCAGAACTGTTGTCTTAAGTTGGTGAGGGTATCTAATACCCCCCCTTCCCCATGCAGAGTGTTGTACTTGTGTATGTGTAACACAATTAGCTTGCTTATTATCTGGTGACAAGGGAGCAATATTGGATTTTTTACTTCTAGAGCTATGTCTGCATGCTGTAAGCGGCCTCTGTACTTTATTAGTTTATGATTGTTTGCGTCAAACAAACCCAGATCATTTTGAAGTTTCTTAGGGACATTGTCAAATTCCATCCCTGCATCTGTTTGTATACAGGGATGTATACAAATGTATCTGTTGTATGTATCTGAATGGGCTGTATCTGTTTGTATACTATCTGTATCTGAATGTATCTGTTTGGGCTCTGTTGACTCAGTTCCTTAAGTTACTAGGGAATTGATGCTTGATTCCTATTTTCTTTATAAAATCAAACACCACTTGGGTGACACCTAGTAGTTTGTTCAGTTCAGAGTACTGATTATGATCAATTACCAAAATCCGAGGTGGTTTTGGATTCTCAGCGGGAGCAGTGACTTTGGTCACAATGACTAGTCGCTTTTGTTCAGCCCATTGGTCACTGAGAAGCCACTGATGTCCATTGAAGCACATCTCTTCTTTGGTTAATTACCGTAATGTCAGGCCTCTGGAGAGATAGTCAGCTGGATTCTCCTTGGTGGGGTATATATCTCAGTTTGTACCCTGCTGACAACTCTCGTATTTCCTTAACCTTGTGTTGCTAAGGGCTATTTGGCCATTGTCATCCACAGGCGCATACCAAAAAAAAAATTCTTCTAAACCTGTTAAATTCTGTTCTCTGATCACGGGAAAAATAATAAAAAAATCGTAAGTGGCATATTTTGCCCGCTATAGGGTGGGAAAGTCTGGCAAAAAAAAACAGGCGCTGACTCCTCATGCATCCCAGGCATTCTGGCTCCACCCCAGCTGTCAGGCAGGAGTGGCCACAAAGAGATAATTACCTAATTATTTCAATGTCTCTGATTGATTTTCTTCGTTTTTTTGCTGAAATATTATTCAAAAGTGTGTAGTGTGATATATATAAAAAAATGTGTGAATC
>WNGS01135237.1:1801507-1821253 GCA_020271785.1 Procambarus virginalis
GCCGCTCAACTGTCAATCAACTGGTGTACAGATTCCTGAGCCTACTGGGCTCTATCATATCTACATTTAAAACTGTGTATGGAGTCAGCTTCCACCACATCGCTGCCTAATGCATTCCATCCCTCTGACACTGAAAAAGTTCTTTCTAACGTCCCTATGGCTCATTTGGGTACTCAGTTTCCACCTGTGTCCCTTTGTTCGCGTACCACCAGTGTTGAATAATTTTTTTGTCTACCCTGTCAATTCCCCTGAGGATTTTGTAGGTAGTGATCATGTCTCCCCTCATTCTTCTGTCTTCCAGTGCCGTAAGGTGCATTTCCCGCAGCCTTTCCTCGTAACTCATGCGTCTTAGTTCTAGGACTAGTCTAGTGGCATACCTCTGACCTTTTTCCAGCTTCGTCTTATGCTTGACGAGGTACGCGCTCCATATTGGGGCCGCATACTCCAGGATTGGTCTTACGTATGTGGTACACAAGATTCTGAATGATTCCTTACACAGGTTCCTGAAGGCTGTTCTGATGTTAGCCAGCCTCGCATGTGCTGCAGACGTAATTCTTTTCATGTGGGCTTCAGGAGACAGGTTTGGTGTGATATCAATTCCTAGATCTTTCTCTCTTTCCCTTTCGTTAAGTACTTCATCTTCTATTCTGTATCCTGTGTCTGGCCTCCTGTTTCCACCGCCTAGTTTCATTACTTTGCATTTACTCGGTTAAATTTTAGCAGCCATTTGTTGGATCATTCATTCAGTCTGTCTAGGTCGTCCTGTAGCCTCCTACTATCATCCTCTGTTTCAATCCACCTCATAATTTTTGCCTCATCAGCAAATATTGAGAGAAAAACGAGTCTATACCCTCTGGGAGATCATTTACATATATCAGAAACAGTATAGGGCCAAGGACTGACCCTTGCGGGACTCCACTCGTGACGTCACGCCAAGCCGAGACCTCACCTCTCACAGTGACTTGTTGTCTTCTGTTGCTTAGGTACTCCCTTATCCAACGGAGTACCTTCCCTTTTACTCCAGCTTGCATCTCCAGCTTTTTCACTAGCCTCTTGTGTGGTACTGTATCAAAGGCTTTCTAGCAATCCAAAAATATGCAGTCTGCCCACCCTTCTCTTTCTTGCCTTATTTTTGTTGCCTGGTCGTAGAATTCAATTAGCACTGAGAGGCAGGACTTGCCATCCCTGAACCCATGTTGTGGCTATGTTACAAAGTTCTTTCGCTCCAGATGTTCCACTAGTTTTTTTCGCACAATCTTCTCCATCAGCTTGCATGGTTTTTAGGTTAGGGACACTGGCCTGTAGTTCAGTACCTCCTGTCTATCCCCTTTCTTGTATATCGGAACTACATTAGCTGCTTTCTGCTTTCTTTCAGCAGCCGCCCACTGCTGGTGTGCGTGTATGGGTCTCAGGCAAGGCCGGGAACAATACAACACTTTGTGAGCGTGCATTGGTCTCTGTCAATGTTGGGAATAATACAAAACTGTTGGGGGGGCGTGTATGGATCTCATACGAGGTTGGGAGCTATAAAACACTGTTGATCGGCGTGTGTCGGCCTCAGGCAAGGTTCGGAACTTTACTACACTGTTGGTGAGCGTGTACGGGTCTCTGGAGAGGTTAGGAACTATACTACATTATTGGTAGGTGTATGTGTCTCAGGCAAGTTTGGGAACTATACCACACTGTTGTGCATGTATGGGATTCCGTCAAGGTTGGAAACTTTATTTGACTGTTGGTGGGCGTGTATGGATCTCAGGCAAGGCTGGGACCTATACAACACTGTAAGTGGGCATGTATGGGTCTCAGGAAAGGTTGGGAACTATACCACATTGTTGGTGTGCATGTATAGATGGGTAATATTGTGAGGGTTATCTGGATCTGAGAACAATTATGGTGTTAGATAAATAAATGAGCTAGGCCTTCTTTATATGACCTTTGTAACATGCTACAAGTGTTTCATGCTAGGTATTATATGTAACTAGGGAATGAAATCGTATTTGAGTTAAACCGTTTTGTACTTATTGTCTAGAACTTGAATAACTGCTTAGTATTTGTTGCCTTACACAATTGTTACTAATGCTGATTTCTTAGATTCTTTTTCACCCTAAAATAACATTTGTTTTCTGTTAGCAGCATGCAAAAAAAGTGTAGAAGTCACTTTTGTAACAGGTAATCAACCCTCTTTGCACTCAGTCGTAATTATTACTATTTTTATTATTTTTGTATCATTAATGCGATAGATGTTTTACTCTAACATTTGTATTATCATTGTATTATTTTATTATACTATTAATATTATATTTTTTTTATTATTAGTCTATAATTAATAAAACTATAATATCATATTTTCAACCTATCTTCCATAAAGACAGATTGTTTTAATGTGAAAATGACGTATTGATATTACATGTAACAAATTAATGAAACCTATTAGAGATTATAAAATTATTGCTTATCATCTTTAAAGTAAAACCTATTGATTATTTGCACTCCAACACAATTTTACTGATGTCTTATTGTGAAAGTATTTTTATATAAAAAAAACATTTGCGTTTTGTTAACAACACGTAGAGAAAATTTGAATTTCTTTTAAGTAACATGATTAAATACTTTTCTGTTTGTTGTCGTTTTTATTATTATTTTTGTATTATTACTGTTATCAAAGATTTTTATAACATTTGAATTAATATTGAAATATTTGAAATATTTTATTATTATTATACGATCCTCCGTATCGACAGTTCGTTATAATACGAAAGGGACGTAATGAATTAAAAAACTGTAATATTAGTATATTAATAAACTAGTTTCATCTGGTTGGTACATTAGCTGCCCCAAATTTTCTCACGAAACGATGAAATCACTTTCTCTTATTTAATTGGTATTTGTTTTTTTTTTTTAAATTTTGCATAAACTAAATCAGGCTAGTTTTTATTATACGTAAATATGTTATGCAAAATTTTGGCCTAGATAACTGTATTGCAGTTATAGATATCTGTATTGCAGTTATAGATATCTGTATTGCAGTTATAGATATCTGTATTGCAGTTATAGATAACTGTATTGCACTTTTGGATTATAGAACTTTATTTCACAGTTGTGGGCGTCTATAGATCTCATGTAAGATTTGGAACTGCAATACATGTTTGGTGGGTGTGCATAAGTCTCAAGCAAAGTTTTGGAACTTAATTCTACATTTGATGACTTATAATGAGTCCCAGGCAAGATTGGGAACTGTACTACAATATTCGTGGGTTTGAATCGTTCTGAGGTAACTTTGGGAACTATACTATATTGTTGGTGGGCGTGTATGGGTATCAGGCAAGTTTGGGAAATATATTACACTGTTATGGGCGTGGATGAGGCTGAGGATAGGTTAGAAACTATACTACATTGTTTGTGGGCGTGTATGGGTCTCAAGGAAGGTTGGGAAATATACTACACTGTTGTGGGCGTGGATGAGGCTCAGGATAAGTTAGAAACTATACTACATTATTTATGGGCGTGTATGAGTTTCAGGGAAGGTTGAGAAATATACAACTCTGTTGTGGGCGTGTATGGGGCTCAGGATAGGTTAGGAATTATTCAACATTGTTTGTGGTCGCGTATGGGCCTCAGGCAAATTTGGGAGCTATACTACACTGTTGTGGGCGTGTCTTTGTCTCAGGCAAGTTTGGGAACTATACTGCACTGTTGTGGGCATATGGATCTGAGGCAAGGTTGGGAACTATAATACACTGTTGTAGGCGTGTGTGGATCTCAGGCAAGGTTGGGAACTTGCTACACTGTTGGTGGGCGTCTATGGGTGTCAGGCTATGTTAGGAAGTATACTACATTGTTTGTGGGCGTTGATCGGTTTCAGGCAATTTTGGGAACTGTACTACACTGCTGTGGGCGTGTATGGTTGTTATGATATGTTAGGAACTATACTACACTGTTGGTAGGCGTGTCTGTGTCTCAGGCAAATTTGGGAACTATACTACACTGTTGTGGGCGTGTATGGGTCTCAGGTAAGGATGGGATCTATACTACACTGTTGGTGTGCGTGTATGGGTCTCAGGCAAGATTGAGAAGTATACTACACTGCTGATTATAGTGTATGGGTCTGAGGCAAGGTTGGAAACTATTCCACACTGTTGTGGGCGTGTTTGGGTCTTAGTATAGGTTAGGAACTATACTACGCTGTATCAGAGGGTGGAGGGAGTTGGGAGAGGTTTCTTTATACATACAGTGGAGTTAGGTTATTAGAACCAACCTAATATTAGCTTTCCGTCGAATAGAGGTCCCAACCACTCCCCGTCAGAACAAACAGCCGATGTGCAGCCACACTCCTGCTACTGTCGGTCGACCAGCAATGGACACTGGAGTGTTTGCAGTTATATAATATACAAATTATATAATAACAATTTTTTTTTCATATAGCCAATAATCCGAAAAAAACTGTAAGTCCTTGCAAAGAATTCAGGCGCGATAGTCACTATTCGGGATGCACTGGTAAACTGAAGCACGATCGCTGAGCACCACGTGCTAGGTCGGCAACACGGATATCAACAAACTCGTTTCATTAGGAAAAGTTCGTAACCTGATACAAATTTTCCGAAGAAATCGGGCTTGTAACCCGAAAAGTTCGTAAAGAGGGGCATTCGTAAAGAGATGTTCCACTGTGCACTGTTGTGGGCATGTATGGGTCTTAGTACAGGTTTGGAACTATACTACATATTTGGTGGGCGTGTATGGGTCTCAGGCGAGGAGTCAAGTGGTACTTTGGTGTTCTCGCCAGGCGTGACCGGATATTGTGAGATTAAGGATACCAATCTAGTCGTATGAATGAGGTGTTTGAGTATGTTGCTGGCTTTTTCCTCAGCTGTGTTTGTGAGTGGTGGAGTCGTCAGTGTAAAAGTGTGGATGATTTTGTGGTTTGTCAAATATGTTTTTGCATACGGTGTATTAATTAGTATTAGTGATTTACCAGCTATTGATAGGGGAAGAGTGTGAGTCACCTCCCACATGTTGTTCACGCAGTCAGCTGCCAAGTTTATACATGTTAGTTACTGTACTTTTGTATATGTCAATATTTCATTTATAGGCTTACAGTATGGAAGCCTATGTTACCTATGTATTTCACCTGTGAGGGGATATTAAGTTAGTAGTCTTGTGTAACAGTCAAGCTACTCTCTGTCTTGTGTACATATGGCAGAAGTCAGCGCTAGGACATGCCACCTCCAGCTTGTCTGGAGGCCTAGAGTTAAATACTGTGTAATTAATTAGTACTGTTTCATTTACTTAGATGTTGGCCAGTAATAATCAGCTGATTTTGTTTTACCGTTTCTAAGTAAATGAAGGTTAGCTTTACAGAGATAGTTTATTAAGGCAATAATTAATCCTAGGGCGTTCTAACACATATGTCCGAACGCAGGCTGCAGGCAGGCAGCAGCGCGGGTGTTTTGAGTCAGCTGTATCCTGGAGCTGCTGTCTGGAAGACGTGGACTGGGGATCTCAGGGCATGGATCATTAAGGTTAAGTAGAATTAAAGTTGTTACATTAGTTTAACACTATTGGAGTCTTAGCAAATCATTTCAGCATTTCCCAGCTGAGTGGGAATTATTATTATTGTGTTTGCTTAGATAGACTAATGCATGTGTCTCTGTCTCCCTTCCTGAACAAGTCACGTGGTGTGGTGTTAGAATAGGAGTGTGTTTAAGCTTATTTTATTATATATGTTGACTGAGGGAATTATACTGAAGAAATTTAGTCACGAGTTAATTTTTCCCCCCGTTTTCCGTCCTAAAGTACAAAGCTGGAGATTTTCATTTGGGTGACTAGCAATTCTCGAGCCTTAATCGAACCATTTCATAACATACTGCACTGTTGGTGGGCGTGTATGGGTTTCAGGCAAGGTTAGGAACTATACTACACTGTTGGTGGGCGTGTATTGGGCTCAGGCAAGGTTGGGAACTTTAAAACACTGTTGGTGGGCATGTATGGGTCGCAGGCAGGGTTTGGAATTATAATGCACTGTTGGTGGGCTTGTATGGGTCTCGGGAAAGGTAGGGAATAATAAAACACTGCAGGTGGACACGTATGGGTCTCAGGCAGGTTTGGGAACTAAAATACACTGTTGTTGCTGTGTATGGGTCGCAAGAGAGGTTAGGGAAGATACTTCATTGTTGGTGAGCGTGTGCGGGTCTCCGGAAAGGTTGGAAACAATACTACACTGTTAGTGAGCGTGTACGGGTCTCAGGATAGGTTAGGAACTATATTATATTGTAGTGGGCGTGTATGGGTCTCAGGCAAGGATAGAAAATATATAACAATGTTGTTAGGTGTTAATGAGTCTCAGAATTGGTTAGGAACTATTCTGTCCTGTTGGTGGACGTGTATGGGTCTCAGGCAAAGTTTGGAACAATACTACTCTGTGATATGATCCCAGGTAGCTGAAAAACGAGTCTCCCTTTGAGAGTTATTCTATCAGGCCTGACCTAAGAGATCAAAGAGATATAGACGTGGATATATGTATAGTAAACACGTGATTAAGTTTGATAAATAGTTTAAGAGTATGGGCAGTGAACAAGAATATAAATAAATTACTGGTCATGAGATGTGGAGAGTTTGCTGGATGTTATGGAAAGGTACGCGATTAAACTGAGAGGGCCAATGGTACAAGATAATAGAATTCCTAAACTAGTCGAATTAGGAAGGCCCCGGCCCCCAGGGAAGAATATTCCCAATAATTACTAAAAGTTAGGTTACGATATATATCCGCAGTCTAAGGTGATCCCCTATTCCACACTCAACAGGATTAAATGAAACCTCCTTCTTATACCTTATTTATTAAACCTTCTAATAACCCCCCATATACATTAACACACTCTTATTCTCTTTACCACTCTATCTTACGTTAAATACCTTGGCCCACATAAGCAGGATTCAAGGCTTACAATGGCAACTAGGGTAAAGACCAGAGCAGCCTCTGCGCTGCTCTTTTTTACTGCCTTAATTCCCTTATAAAATGCTGCCGGGGTGTGATGCCTAAGTGATCTGTTAGGAATTATGAGTCTGCTATGTGGGGTCTATTATTATTATGGAGCATGGTCAGCAGTTAGAATCAGGAGGTATCACTATTAAGGGGAGATCATAAAGGCCCAGCCCCCAATGAAATATTAAAAAGTATGAACTATAGTGGCTTCCAGAAAATGTCAGTCTAGAGCAGGGGTCTCCAAACTATGGCCCGCGGGCCACATCCGGCCCGCCACATAATTTCATCCGGCCCGCCAAACAAATCCCTGTGTGGTGGCCTTGAAAAAATAATTATCGTACGAATGGCATCGCAGAATTATTCAAAGCTGGGGCTGCTAACTGGTGGCGCTCAGCCCGAGTCAGTTTTCCTCTCTCTCGATAGTGTGACGCACAGATACTAGTACTGGTAGGTATGTGTTGTGCATTACAACCAATCAGTTGTGTATAACTGTATATTGTGGGGATGGAGGGCGAGTGGGGCTTCGCTGCTTCTGTTTCAGGGAGCACAAACACTGTACAAACACAGTGACTACTTTGTTCATGTCAAGGCATTCAGAGCAAAACTTGCGCTACTTGAAGGCCAGGTGAAGGTTAAGAATTTTGCTCATTTTCCATGTTGTGAAAAATTTTATGCAGAAAGTAAAGTTGAATTTCCTTTTTCATTTGCAAATGAAATAATTTCAGATTTGAAAAAACAGTTTCAGAAGCGATTTGCTGACCTTGATGCCAAAGCAAATGAAATCAGGCTCTTTCATAATCCATTTGACTGCAATGCTGAAAATCTTCCAACTCAATTTCAAATGGAAATTATTGATCTCCAGGCAGATGACAGACTGAAAGATAAGTATAGAGAAGGAAATCTGTTTGAGTTTTATAAATGCCTGCAGCCAGATCAGTTTCCAAATTTGATAAAGTTTGCTTGTAGTTTTGTGTCCATTTTTGGTTCAACATACTTGTGTGAACAAACATTTTCCAAAATGAAGTATGTGAAATCTAACTATCGAGCAAATTTGTCTGATGATCACTTGAAATCAATTCTTACAATTGGCTCATCTAATCTGGAACCTGATTTTAATGAAATTTTGAAGTCAAAACGACAGTATCATTCGTCACACTAATTTGGTTGCATAAAACTAAAGGCAGGAATCTATTTAGTTTACCCTAATTTTTTCCAAAAAGATATGTTTTAATTTTTCCATGTTTATACTTTAATATTTGAGGAAATTAAATTACTGGCACTGATTTTTTTTTTTTTTCTTCTTTTTTTATTCCTTCGGCCCGCATAAATATGGGAAATATATAATGTGGCCCTTACACTGAAAAGTTTGGAGACCCCTGGTCTAGAGGTTGATCATTGATCTCCTACACAGGAAAAATGGATACTCCTTTAACACTAACTTACTTATTTATTAACCCCTTAACAACCCCCCCATATACATTATATAACAATAACAATAATTAATTTACCACACTATCTTACATTAAAAGCCTTGGTCCACATAAGCAGGATACAAGGTTTTACAATTAGCACAAGCTAGGGTAAAGTCTACTAGTGAAAGAACATGAAGCTTGAGGCAGCTTAGGGGAGTGAGCACTCGTGGTGTACCCTAACACAACACAACACTTAGGGGTACCCAAAACACTGGCAAATACTACCCAAGGTCAACACAAGTCTTACAATTCCAGAGTAGGCACGATTATATACACAGTACTTAGTGGTTACGGGAACTTAAGGTAAGGGAAAGAAGTAGGAGGAAGGGTAGAGGGAGAAGAGATCTTGACACCACGAACGCCAGCCAGAGAAGGAAGCCAGCATCGATGCTCAGCTTTCTCTAGCTCACTCGCTGCTGGCCAACTACTCAGCTAATTGTACCGCAACCCTGTATCCAAGATTACTCAGATCTACTTTACTAATACTTTTTAATCATTTGTAAACATAGTTGGTGCCTATTTTATTAATTAATAATTAACCACCAGCTCAATCTTTAAATGCTCTGTGAGAAACAAGAATCGTCTTACGTCTGGCAGGGAAGATACAAACAGACACATGTCGACAATCGTGTCAAATAATATAAAGTAGTTTATTTAGCTCAATTTGACCTCTGGTTTCCAAATGAGGAACCCAGGGTCGTAACACTCCTCCCCCCTTCAGAGAAAAAAAATGTGGCTACTAGAATAGTAGTCATATTTTTTTGTAAGAGTATACAGAGAATAAAAGGAAACTCTATGACATAAAAGAAAATCAATCTAAAACAACAATTTCTCTGCAAGAAAAGTACAAAGGAATTCTCTGAAAGAAAAACACATACAAAAAAAACAGGGAAGTAAATAAATTTGACACGGAATATTTAATGTCACAGGAGAACCTACAAGAAAAAATAACTAAAGCATGACAGTTGGTATATGGCTTCCTGTGGCTCAGATGAATGTTACTCAGGTAACGGGGACAGAGCGTTGGCTATCATGTTGAGCTGGCCCGGTAGGTGGATAATGGAAAGATTGAAGTCCTGTAGGTACAATGCCCACCTGAGGATGCGTTTATTTTTTCCTTCATCTGATTCATGAATACTAGTGGGTTATGGTCCGTGTACACTTCCACTATATTACCTGTGAGGTAGACTTCGAACTTTTTACCTGTTAACACTAGCGCCAACACCTCTTTTTCTACCACTGAATAATTGCGTTGTGCCTTGTCAGATTTCACAGAGTAATAATATACTGGGTGTTCTACTTGATCATCCCCCAGTTTGCAACAACACTGCACCAGCACCCGAGTCAGATGCGTCAACATGAATTTTAAATGGTCAGTCGAACCTTGGACTAGCGAGCACTGGGGCGGAAGCTAAGATCAATTTCAAATTTTTAAATGCCTCTGCACAGTCTGATGACCACTTAAATTTAACAGCCTTCCACAACAAGTCTGTGAGAGGAGTGGCAACACTGGAAAAGTTCTGACAAAAGCATCGATAGTACGCACACATACCGATAAACCTTTGCATATCCTTTTTAGACTGGAGCACTGGATACTCCAGAATGGCACTGATTTTATCTTGCCGAGAAAACACTTTTCCTTGACCCACTTCATAACTGAGGTACGTCACTGTGCCTTGGCTAAAATGACACTTTTTTGCATTTAAGGTTAGATTTACATTTTTCAAAACTGTGAACAACTGGCGTAACCTAGCTATGTGGTCTGCCCAATTACTATCAAAGAGCACAATGTCATCTAAATACGCCCGACAATTTGGCACATTAGCGAGCAAAGAGTTCATAAGGCTCTGGAACATGGCAGGAGCAATACACAAGCCGAACGGTAACACGTGATACTCAAAAACACCATCAGGTGTCACGAACGCAGTTAGTTGTTTAGCACGTTCAGTGAGCGGGATTTGATAGTACCCCCTTGCGAGATCCAATTTCGAGACGTACTTGGCATTTCCAAGCTCGTCGATGCAGTCTTCGAGGAGGGGCAGTGGAAGGCATCCACAATGGTCACCTTGTTGAGCTGCCAATAGTCCATGCATAATCGCCATGAGCCGTCTGGTTTGGGGACCAAAAGGCAGGGCGAGCACCAAGAGCCCTGGCTCGGCCGGATGAGGCCGTGCTGGAGCAGGAAGTTGACCTCTTTCCATACGATGGCCTTCTTTTCCGGACTCATTCAATAGGGTTGAAGGCGAATGGGGGTGTAGTCTGTCAACTTGACATCATGGTAAATGGCATCAGTCTGGGTCGGGACCTCCCCGAACAGACTGGAGAATTCGTCAAGCAACGACTGCACCTCTTCACGTTGGGCCATCTGCAAATGGGACAGTCCCTCCTCCACAGCATTCACAGAACTAGAATTATTGAGAATGAGATTAGTTGGGTCCCCAGAACAATCATCCCCTCCCTCATTGGAAATGGAAACATTGGTTAGTGCAATGGGCCTGGGGCCCCTGGAACTTCTTCAGCCAATTCAAGTGTATGAGCATTACCTGGTTACGCTTGTCAGAGTGCCTCACTTTGTACATGAGGTCCCCAGTCTTTTCTGTCATAATGTAGGGGCCTTCGTACTTGTGGGACATAGTATTCCCTAGTCGAGGCTTTAATACCAGGACAGGGTCACCAGGCTGAAATACCCGCAACTTAGCCTTAGCATCGTTTCGTTCTTTCATATTTTCTTGGGCCTTCCCAAGATACTTTAGTGCAGCCGCCTTGCAGTCCTTGAGTCTCTCATGATGTTGCACAAAGAAAGCCGAACCTTTGGTTAACGTTACGTTCCCTAACAGATTCTCCTGTAACATTTGCAAGGCTCCACGAACTTTATGACCAAAGACTAACTCAAAAAAAGAACAACCCAGTGAACTTTGTAACCCCTCTCGAGCAGCAAACAAAACATACGGCAAGTTCTCATCCTAGAAGGTGTGGGAACTCTCGCACGATGTCTTCAACATCTGCTTCAGAGTTAGATGGAACCGCTCAATTACCCCCTGACTCTGTGGATGGTATGGGCTGGAAACCTTATGAGTTATTCCATGGTTCTTACAGAATTGTTAAAAAATATCAGACTTAAAATTAATACCATTGTCAGTTTGCACGACCCGAGGCAGTCCAAAAGTGGAAAAAAATTGCAACATACGAGCAACAACAGTCTTTGCTCGGATGTTCTTTACATCAAAAGCCTCTGGGTAACGGGCCGTGATACACATCATCGTGATTAGGTAAATATTACCAGACTTAGTTCTAGGTAATGGACCAACACAGTCCATTACCACATGAGAAAATGGTTCCTCCGGAATGACAATAGGCCTTAGAGGAGCTTTAGGTGGAGTCTGGTTTGGTTTCCCAACAAGTTGACAAGCAATACATGCATTACAAAATTTTGCCACATCGCTTTTCAGCTTGGGCCAAAAAAAATACTTGCAGATTTTGTGATAAGTAATATTAATATCTTGATGTCCCCCCCATAGGATCATCATGAGCAGCTAACAAAACTCTCTCTCTATAGCAGGTCGGCAACATAACCTGGTGGACTACCTCCCACTCATTTGACAAGGGAGCACTCTGTGGTCTCCATTTTCTCATCAAAATCTGATCATTGTAGTAGTACCCAGTTGCTGCATCTACAATTTCCTCCTTAGATATGGCTACCTCGTGGCATTCTGCAAGACTGGGGTCAGCTTTCTGTAACTCACTCAAAGAGGCATCCTGGCCTTGGTCAGATGCCATTGGCCGAGGCTCAACAGTGTTCTCCTCCACCTCCTCACTACTCTCGGTAAGCGGCGGTGGCAGGCTCTCCACAATGTCCTCAGCCACGTCATCGAGTTGGGCCATGAATATGTCCGCAAGGTCCACTTGGCTTTCACCACTCGGAAAGTTCCTCGTGGCCCCTGGGATTTACCACCTTCGCAAGCACAGGGCTGCCCTTACATTTAAGTCCCATAGACCTGGTCACCGCGCACGCAGGGTACACAACATTATTCTCTGCGGCGGGTAGATCCAGGGAAACCTTAGGGGTAGGCAACATAATAGGCAGTCTGGAGTCCCCTACCTTATCCCCCGCTAAATCATTACCCAATATTACATCAACATTAGGGAAAGGTAGGTACGAAGTTACTCCGACTGTACAAACACCCTTGTGAAAATCAGATTCCAGGGTAACCTTACGGAGGGGTACTGCTCGAGTATCACTAGTGACACCCTCGACCAGTACCACTTCTTCAGTGTCGAGAATGTTGGCACCTTGCAAAGCACTCTCTAAAATTAAAGTCTGGATGGCACTGGTGTCTCGGAAGATCACCACGTCCTTCCAGGAAGAACCCTCAGACAAAAGTAGTCTCCCTTTCGATAAGAATGGGGTAAGCAGGTCCAACCACTGTGGGTTGGAGGTCTTACTCCCTAACCCTTCAGAAGGCCTCAAGCCCTGTGTCACAACAAGAGTATTGGGTCTTTTTTCCGGGTACAGTTGCCAACAACGGCTAGTAATGTGGTTTGGACATTTACAGTGACCACAGATACGTTGGGGAGAAGAGACATTACTAACAGGATTGCCCTTCGGTTCACTCTTAGGTGCTGTGGGGCTAGACAATTTAACAGGGTTAGTTATGTCTGAAACAGAAAGTGCAATAGTTATAGGGTTAGAAAGAGCTGGTCTGGACTGGCTGTGGGTATAAGTTTTGCTACTCTGTGTGGTATAATTATTTTTATTAGGCCTTTTGCCCGCCAACTGGTAGTTTTCTGCCATCTTGGCCAAATCCCCTATTTTAGAATCTACCTCTATCCTTCCTCTAATGTAATGTGCTACATTCTCTGGCATATTATCTATAAAGTTTTCCACCAAAACCAAATTCTTAAGTGCCTCATATGTTTCGGCTTTAGCCGAGTGAATCCATTTTTCAAACAATCTAATTTGATCATTAGCAAATTCAGTGAGCGGTTGGTTGTGGGTAGGCCTAAGGTTGCGATAAGCTTGGCGGTGAGCTTTAGGCGAAATTTCATATGCCCTCAAAATCCGTTCCCTGACTTTACTATATTCAAAACACTCGTCGTTAGGCATGTTTAAAAAAATATCTTGGGCCTTACCCCTAAGTCTTCCCTGTAGGATTTTCACCCACTCTTCCTTTGGCCAGCTCATGGACATGGCCAATCTCTGAAAATGGTTGAAAAACCTTTCAGGGTCCGACTCTGAAAATTTAAGCAAGTTATGCTTTTTCTCATAATGCCTGGGGTTTGAATCCCCGGCAGGTGGTGGTCCAGTGGTATTCGCTCTAGTTTTAGCCTCCTCGGTTTTGAGTCTTTGCTCCTCTAGTCTTATTTTTGCTAACTCTAGAGCCATCTCTCTGTTCCTATGAGCTGCACTTTCTGCTTGGCTAGGCTGGCATAAAGGTGTATCACACCTTTATGCCAGCCTAGTTTTTGATCCAATGCAATAGTTTTTGATCCATGCAATGTTGTAATATTTCATTCACCAAAGTCCACTTTTTATCCATGTCATTTAACTCTAGACCAAATTCCTTGCCTAACAATACTAAATTAGACTTGGTAAGCTTCTTGATCTCTACCACTGAAGGGTCCTTTGCCAGTTCCTGCATTTTATCCTCCATCACTAATTAATTTAGCTCCTAGCCAAAGAAAAAATTAAAAAATAAAAATTGAAAAAAAAATTGCACGGCCCCTAACACAAGGCCACACTTACCTCAATAGTGAAGGGATCCAGCTGGGTGTCCAGTCAGTGTAAGATATATCCTTTGCTAGATGAGCTGGCCCTAGGCTAACACACAACCGTTCTGCGGAAAAAACGAATTTTTAGTTTTGGCACTCAAAAATCTAATTTTTTTACAATTATAACGTTCATCCTGGTCAGGCCAACCACTTGTTATAAATTTGTTGGCTATGGGGGATCTATAGCCAACAAATTATATTATTAAGTAGCAGGGTCAGCAGTTAGAATCAGGAAGTATCACTATTAAGGGGAGATCATAAATGACCGGCCCCCAATGAAATATTAAAAAGTATGAACTATAGTGGCTTCCAGAAAATGTCAGTCTAGAGGTTGATCATTGATCTCCTACACAGGAAAAATGGATACTCCTTTAACACTAACTTACTTATTTATTAATCCCTTAACAACCCCCCCCCCCATATACATTACATAACAATAACAATAATTACTTTACTACATGTCGGGGTTCCCAGGGTGAGCAACGGTATACAAGGACTTTATCCCGGATGTCCTGTCATGGTCGCCAATGTCGGGGTTCACCGTAAGAGGGTGAGCAACAGTATCTACAAGATATCCTTTCAACGGTCGCACTATTGGTGATAACCGTAACTCACCGTAGCCCTGCGGATCTTCACTCAATTCTCGCGGCGCCACTGCACGCCCGGAGAGTATCCCAGTCGATCCCCAGCCGGCCTCTTTAGCCAGAGAAAGAGTGGGAACACAGCTGGCTCTCTTCCAACTGTGTGCAAGCCCTGACAAGGGCTCTAATACTATCTGCAAGGTCGCCAACTGGTGTTTCCTGTGTCCAGTAACACTTCAGTGGTATTGTGGGATTGTGGTAACAATGGCAAGAGCACACTAAATAGATCTGATATCAGGCAGGTATTTATTTCTATCACTCTATCTCCTTCCAAGTATTATATAGCCACAAGATTTATGGAGGGGATGATACAAATGCCAAGGTATTTTGTATTTTACTTAGAACTTAAGACATCATATTCTTATATCAACAAGCAAACAGCTAGTACATGCAAAAGTCGCTCGCTCACCACATATAATCGGGAACACACCAAGATGGCAATGCTCCCACTCACATCAACGTCAAAATCAGCTGAGCAACACCCCCCCCTTCCCTCACTGCGTGATCTTTCACTGCCTTATTTGCTTGTTGGCATTATGCACCTGTTTCTTTAAGTTCTCAAGAGTCACTAAGTGTCCAACAACACAATATTTGTAACAATGGCCACAGCACGCAAATGATTCACTGCACCGATCTTGAGCTCAATCAAACATTTCTATTTTAATGAACATAATAATTCACTATCATGGCATAGCACACTATACTTCATATAATGATAACGAATGCAACAAGATATAATACTGGAATTCTCAGTAATTCCTTTCGTAGGCGAATATTCAATTGATCACTGCACACATGAAAAATTATTCAACACACAAGCATGTATATATATATATATATATATATATATATATATATATATATATATATATATATATATATATATATATATATATATATAATCATAGATATCAATAATAGTAATAATATATAAATACTGGGCACATAGCCTAACACCAATAACTGGTACACTTGTATATATATATATATATATATATATATATATATATATATATATATATATATATATATATATATATATATATATATATATATCCTCAACACGTGAGGAACACAAATGCAAACAAGCCTGAATGGTCCCCAGGACTAGATTTTGTGTTCCTCATGTGTTGCCCCAAAAAAAGAGGTGATTTGATAAAATGCTATGCCCAAGATAACCATCCAGGTGCCGGCGGGGAAGTGGTTCATATAGCTCAGGCTATCACTTCCTTATGTCCGGTCGTGATGGTCAAGTGGTTTAAGGCATCCCTGTACATACCAGTTGCGTTGCTCCTGGGAGTATGGGTTCGAGTCACTTCTGGGGTGTGAGTTTTCAGTTGTATCTAGTCCTGGGGACCATTCAGGCTTGTTTGCATTTGTGTTCCTCACGTGTTGCCCCAAAAAAAGAGGTGATTTGATAAAATGCTATGCCCAAGATAACCATCCAGGTGCCGGCGGGGAAGTGGTTCATATAGCTCAGGCTATCACTTCCTTATGTCCGGTCGTGATGGTCAAGTGGTTTAAGGCATCCCTGTACATACCAGTTGCGTTGCTCCTGGGAGTATGGGTTCGAGTCACTTCTGGGGTGTGAGTTTTCAGTTGTATCTAGTCCTGGGGACCATTCAGGCTTGTTTGCATTTGTGTTCCTCACGTGTTGCCCCAAAAAAGAGGTGATTTGATAAAATGCTATGCCCAAGATAACCATCCAGGTGCCGGCGGGGAAGTGGTTCATATAGCTCAGGCTATCACTTCCTTATGTCCGGTCGTGATGGTCAAGTGGTTTAAGGCATCCCTGTACATACCAGTTGCGTTGCTCCTGGGAGTATGGGTTCGAGTCACTTCTGGGGTGTGAGTTTTCAGTTGTATCTAGTCCTGGGGACCATTCAGGCTTGTTTGCATTTGTGTTCCTCACGTGTTGCCCCAAAAAAGAGGTGATTTGATAAAATGCTATGCCCAAGATAACCATCCAGGTGCCGGCGGGGAAGTGGTTCATATAGCTCAGGCTATCACTTCCTTATGTCCGGTCGTGATGGTCAAGTGGTTTAAGGCATCCCTGTACATACCAGTTGCGTTGCTCCTGGGAGTATGGGTTCGAGTCACTTCTGGGGTGTGAGTTTTCAGTTGTATCTAGTCCTGGGGACCATTCAGGCTTGTTTGCATTTGTGTTCCTCACGTGTTGCCCCAAAAAAGAGGTGATTTGATAAAATGCTATGCCCAAGATAACCATCCAGGTGCCGGCGGGGAAGTGGTTCATATAGCTCAGGCTATCACTTCCTTATGTCCGGTCGTGATGGTCAAGTGGTTTAAGGCATCCCTGTACATACCAGTTGCGTTGCTCCTGGGAGTATGGGTTCGAGTCACTTCTGGGGTGTGAGTTTTCAGTTGTATCTAGTCCTGGGGACCATTCAGGCTTGTTTGCATATATATATATATATATATATATATATATATATATATATATATATATATATATATATATATATATATAATTTTAATTGGTACCACCTCTGGTGCCAATGTGGGGACCCATAGCCTCGGAGAAGAAAATAAAACGTATTCAGAGGAGACCTTGTGGTTTCTCACTGAACACTAATATTTTCTTCTCCTACCACCCCCATTCTTTTGTATATACACATATATATTTGCTTTATTTGAACTGTGTTACAAAAAAGGAGTTACATATAGGTTACAAAGATGGTTATCATAGGTTGTCGAGTTCCTCCAGCTCCTCAGATGGCGGGCAGGAACCCTGGATGCAGTGCGCATTTCCCCTCTGTATCGCCACGCTGAGGCGCTGGAAAAGAAAGCTGGCAGCTCTAGGGTCCCTTGTTGTTTCAATGAGCCTAGAACCCAGTTCCTTCAAAAAACTGGTAGCACTTTTACCCCAGGCGCCGAGTGTCTCAGAAGCAATGGGGACAAAATTGTAGTGGTGATCAAGTTCTCTATACTTACGGGATTTGGCTGCTTCCCTGTGGGTGGCAGCGCCACCTGGTTGTGCAACACGCACAATATATAATATATATATACACAATATATATATATATATATATATATATATATATATATATATATATATATATATATATATATATATATATTCTCTCTCTAAGTTATCATAGTAAAGTCACATGAAAGAAATCATCGATACAGTAAATTCTTCAATCAATCCAGGTGCCTGCGCACACCACATATATATAAATACCGTGAGCATTCTATACAGCCTCAC
Source organism: Procambarus virginalis (assembly GCA_020271785.1). Classification (NCBI taxonomy): domain Eukaryota; kingdom Metazoa; phylum Arthropoda; class Malacostraca; order Decapoda; family Cambaridae; genus Procambarus; species Procambarus virginalis. The sequence goes on from WNGS01135237.1 coordinate 1,819,592, forward strand.
TCTGCACAACTGTGCCTTACTGTGACATAGACCTAGGTGAGACTTGCTCACTACATGAAAGATACTCCGGCTAAATATATAGCTGACTAAAGGGGATTGGGAGGGAAACTAGAATCACCTACTTCCACCTATCCTCCGGTGAGAGTTGAGTTGTAACTCCTGGCCTAGGCTCTCGCCTCGTGTAGGGAACGCCCCCACACACACACTGATGTGTCCTCCAGGAACCCGATCAATGTCCCAGAATAAATGCGTCGTCGCCGAGTTCTGTCCTCCGCAGGTCCGTGCTCCTCCTCCACGTCTTGTAGGGTTCGAGTCGGTCTCCCGGCCGTCAACTTCTACCAGCTACGGCTGCCAATTTACTTCTCGGCTGCAGTCGTACGGATTCCCAATTAGTATTTACTTTCACTGCTTCCCAGTGGATTGGCCCAGCCGCTACGTCGTCACTGTGAAGCTATCAGACGTCCCAGACGATACTGCCTAGACTTCACCTGCACAGCACCCGATCCTGGAGCACTTGATGCTCAATATTCCGTCAATTCCCTCTTCGGTCCACACATGGAATGAAGTAAGACCTCTCGGTGTACTTGCAGACTACATGTGACGCATTAGATCCACGGGAACGGCGTACTACTGTCAGATTGACAGGATCAACCTTCACACATCCGTCCACCTTGACGTGTCGTGTCAGACTGATTCCCTCATGGAGGATTGGCCCAGCCACTACGTCATCACTGTGAAGCTATCAGCCGTCACTGCATAGATTCCACTCTTGCACAACAACTGTCCCTGGAGCACTTGTTGCTCAATATTCTGTCAATTCCCTCTCTGGCTCAACACCTGAACGAAGGAAGACCCCACAGGTGCTGGCAAACAGCCGGTGATGTGTAAATCTTCCGGAGATGGGGTAAACTGTCCAACTGACAGGACCCCCCAGCGCACGTCTGTCCTCCTTGATGTGCTGTCTCAGACTGATGGCGCCACCGCGGCGCGATGGCCAGACCCTCCTGCCTTCGTGACGTCATACTTGCCAAGGGAGGTTTTCATTGGCTCCCAGTGCCACGTCGCTGACGGTGACCAATCTGGTGCCACTGATGTCACACAGTTTTGGCGGCAAAACGGAGAGGCCAGCGCCATATTGGCGTCCTAAAGGGCCTATACCACAGGCCAAAATACTCTTCTTTTACAAATTTCTCGCCACTGCGAGAACACTACATGCTCCCACGTATATCAAACTGATGCTCGCAACGTAGAGAACGCTCGGGTAAAGTGGACATGACTCTTACAGCAGGCGTGGGAGAAATATAAGGGGGGAAACACCGTCACATACCCCTCTCCTTCAAATAAGAGTCATGTCGGTAGAGTGTAAGCTAGACAAGGCATCCGCAACTACGTGGTCCTTTCCTCTAATGAGCTTAACTTCCAGCCAGTACTCCAGTCGCCAATGCGAGACACTCCTCCTGTATCAATTGACCGTTCCCACGGTCACTCCTGGCTCCCATTGCTTTCCTAACACGGACCGAGGACTCCATACCTCATGTCCGTTGGAGCACACACACTTCGGGGGATCAATCACTATGTTACAATCCGCTTCACAATACAATACTCAGCAAGCAAAATCGTAGGTCCTGCTAGGCTGGGTGCTAGGCTGACCCGTCGGTACAC
>WNGS01135237.1:1846373-1860367 GCA_020271785.1 Procambarus virginalis
ATGCATGATGCCTGTGTCCCTTGCCAAGCTGCAGTGGATACCTCAAGACCAACACCTCTACAACCTTCACCACTCCTGCTGCACCATGGACGGAAGTATCGATGGACTTCTGCGGACCGCTACCACTGGAGAGTACTTGATGGTAGTCATTGATGATCACTCACGTTATCCAGAAGTAGAAATCATCACTTCCACATCTGCAAAGGCTGTCATCCGAAGCTCGACAAGATCTTTTCAAACTTTGGCATTCCTGAAGTTGTCAAGACGGACAATGGACCGCCATTCAATGACAAGACTTCGTCAACTTTGCTGAGCATATTGGATTCATCACCGCCGTGTGATGCCACTACATCCTCAAGCAAATGGAGAAGTCGAGAGATTCATGCAACCTCTCATGAAAGCGGTACGCTGTGCTCATGCCGAAGGACGATCCTGGAAACAAGCTAGTATGCTTTTCTCAGGAACTACCGTGCAACACCGCATGGAACACTGGGCAAGTCGCCTGGCGAGCTTTTATTTGAACGTCCTATGAGAATCGCACTACCTGTCATGCCAGCCAAGGTAACGGATGAACGTCTCGCTCAAAAGCATGCGCTTGCCAAGGGCAAAATGAAAATTGCTCATGATTAACGTGCAAAGGAACAATTCATAAAGGTTGGAAATACTGTTCTCGTTAAAAAGAAAAAAGAGGGAAAGTTAGATATGCCGTATGATACAAAACCATATAAGTGATTAGTGTAAAAGGAACTATGGTAACAGTGAGTAATAGAGATCATAGTATAACACGTAATATGGCTTATTTCAAAGTGATTCCAACTAGTGTAGAAAATGATGAAGTGAAAAATTGTGCAAAAGAAAAAGAAAAAATGAGTTATAACAAGATAAACAATTCATCGAGGGATATTCTTGTACTTAAGAACTCTCGTCCTAAACGTCATGTTAAACGCCCTACACGATTTAATGATTAATTGTGTTCCTATGTAATGCAAAGTGTTTACTTATTATGCTAAACTAAATTTAATATTGTTTGAATAATGCAGATCTCTCATTCAATATTTTGTAACTTTGAATTACAGTCTCTTTCATGTTTGTTTAACATTGCATATGTATTTTAACATTGAAATCCTTTGTGGTAAAGGTTAAATTGTTTAAATTCTTTGTGTGCTTAATTAATGTTAAATGTATGCAATATCTCTTGATATGTTAGTAACTTACTTTGTGTCAATAACTTTGCTTTGTGCTACAAGCATGGTAGACATCCTGTATTCATTCTTTTAAAGAAAAGGAGGGATGTCATGTTCACAGAAAATGGTACCATCCGTTTTCTATGTGCGGCGGTTGGACGCCAGTAGAGAAGGTAAACAAAGAAGCAGGACGACACCAGCTTGGGAGCTATAGTCATGTAATCGTTTATAAGTAGTAAAGTCAGTAACCAAGTCATGACTTTATATCAACCTTATAACCAAGACTATCTCAGCTATACACAGACACCACCCTTAGGTACTCCCTTATCCACTGGAGCGCCCTACCAGTTACTCCTGCCTGTTTCTCCAGCTTATGCATCAACCTTTTTTGGGGTACTGTGTCAAAGGCTTTCCGACAGTCCAAAAAAATGCAGTCCGCCCATCCTTCTCTTTCTTGCTTAATCTTTGTCACCTGATCGTAGAATTTTATCAAGCCTGTAAGGCAAGATTTACCCTCCCTGAACCCATGTTGATGGGTTGTCACGAAGTCTCTTCTCTCCAGATGTATTACTAGGTTTTTTCTCACAATCTTCTCCATCACCTTGCATGTTATACAAGTTAAGGACACTGGCCTGTAGTTCAGTGCCTCTTGTCTGTAACCTTTTTGTATATTGGTACTACATTAGCAGTCTTCCATATTTCTGGTAGGTCTCCCGTTTCCAGTGACCTACTATACACTATGGAGAGTGGCAAGCAAAGTGCTCCAGCACACTCTTTCAATTCCCAAGGTGAGATTCCGTCCGGCCCAACAGCTTTTCTCACATCCAGCTCCAATAGGTGCTTCTTGACCTCATCTCTTGAAATTTCGAATCTATCCAAGGTCACCTGGTGCCACCTCGCCTAACGCCCTGACATCTCCCTGTTCTATTGTAAAAGACCTCCTGGAACCTTTTGTTGAGTTCTTCACACACCTCTTTACCATTCTCTGTGTACCTGTCCTCGCCCACCCTAAGTTTCATCACCTGTTCCTTCACTGTTGTCTTCCTCCTGATGTGACTGTGTAGTAGCTTTGGTTCGGTCTTGGCTTTATTAGCTATATCATTTTCATACCTTTTCTCAGCTGCTCTTCTCACACTAACATACTCGTTCCTGGTTCACTGGTATCTTTCTCTACTTTCTGGTGTTCTGTTATTACGGTAGTTCCTCCATGCCCTTTTGTTCAGCTCCTTTGCTTTCATACATTCCCTATTAAACCACGGATTCTTCCTTTGCTTCTCTGTTTTTTTCCTGTCGGGCTGAGACAAACCTGCTTACAGCCTCCTTACATTTTTTGGGAGATATAGTCCATCATGTCTTGTACGGACTTGGTTCTGAGTTCTGTGTCCCAATGTATATCCCATAGGATTTTATTCATCTCCTCATAGTTTCCCTTTCGGTATGCCAGTCCTTTGGTTCCCAGTTCTTTTTTGGGGGTGAAATTCCTACCTCAACCAGGTACTCAAAGCTCAATACACTATGATCACTCATTCCCAAGGGGGCTTCCAACTTAACTTCCCTTAAATCCGACTCATTTAGGGTAAATATCAGATCAAGCAAGGCTGGTTCATCCCCTCCTCTTATTCTTGTCGGTCCCTTGACGTCTTGACTTAGAAAGTTTCTTGTTGCCACATCCAGCAGCTTAGCTCTCCATGTGTCTGGGCCTCCATGTGGGTCTCTGTTTCCCCAATCTATCTTCCCATGGTTGAAGTCTCTCATGATTAGTAGTCTGGATCCGTTCCTGCTAGCCACAGAAGATGCTTTCTCTATTATATTGATGGTGGCCAAGTTGTTTCTATCATATTCCTGTCTGGGTCTTCTGTCATTCGGTGGGGGGTTATATATGACTACTACTATAATTTTCTGTCCTCCAGTTGCTATGGTGCCTGATATGTAGTCACTGAAACCTTCACAGTTCTGAATTACCATCTCTTCGAAACTCCAACCTTCTCTTAGTAGCAAAGCTACACCACCTCCTCCTCTCCCTCTCTCTCTTTCCTCACTACATAGTAGCCCTGTGGAAACACTGCGTTTGTTATGATTTTCCTTAGCTTTGTTTCTGTGAGTGCTATTATGTCTGGGTTTTCTTCTAGTGCCCATTCTCCGAGTTCACTTGTTTTATTTGTAATCCCATCTATGTTAGTGTACATCGCCTTGAAGCTCACTTTCTTCTGTTCATTTTCTTGTCCCTTTCTTGGCGAGCATTCTGCTGGTGTGGGATGCTGTTCCGTGGGTGAGAAGATCTGTGAGGTGGTTTGCAGGGTCTCAGAGGATTTTGGGGTGGGGGTTTAAGGGAAGGGGGGACAGGTAGGGTGTGGGTTAAGGAGATAGGGGGGGACATGGAGGATACTGGGTGGGGGGGGAGGAGGGATATAGAGGGTATGGGATGAAGGAGGAGGGGGGAAGGTGGGAGGGGGGGACATGATGGGAATGGGGAAGGGGTGACAGGGTCAGAATGGGATGGGGGGAAGGGAGGGTTGGGTGGGGGCAGGTAGGGTGAGGGGAAGGGAGAGTTTCTATGCAGAGGGGGGTGGTGGTGTTGCCCTCCCCTCTGGTGTTGCTGAGATGCTGGTTTTGGGTTCCCCTCTTGTCTCTGGGACTGTTGTGTTGGGGGCTATGATTTCCTGGTTTGCTCCTCTCTCCCTGCACTTCTTCCTTGCCTCTGCTGCCCTGGCTCTCTCCTCCTTCGTCCTGTCCCTCTGCAGGAATACTTTTTTGTATCCCTTCACATGCTAAAGACGACTCTTCCTTTCGAGAATATCTTCCTTCGTGGTTTCGTTTGTAAACACCACCTTTACAAGTCGGTTTCTGTCTTTGTTGTACCAGTGCAACCTGAAAACCTTCTCAATGTTTTGTTCAGCCCCTTCCATTTGTAACCCCTTCAGTAGCCCATGTACTGCCTCTCTATCCTTGCAATTCCATTCTTGCCTGTTGGATCCTTCCTGTTCTTTGATGCCTACAACTACCACTGATCTTTTTCTCTCCAGCAGCTGAGTGGTGCACCTTGCTGCTTCCTGTGACGTAGCTGCTTGCATCGCTACCTCCCTACCTGTGTCCATTGCTTCTGAGCTCTTTTTCAGTCTTTCCGCAAATGTTTCAGGTACAGAGGCATTTCCTTCCAATGTAACATTCCCTTCTTCCCTTTGAATGATAATCTGATGCTCGGTCTCTTTATTTTTCTCTGTGAGGGATTTGATCTCCTCCCTTGCTGATGTCAGCTCACTTTGCAGACTGTTAATTGTAATCCTCATTTCATGCATCTCCCTCCTGATTTCCTCCAGAACCTAGGTTAACATTTCCTTCGTTTGGTCACTCTTGCTGTTTCCTGTGTCCCTGTTTCATCCTCCTGCCATTTTGCCCCTTGTCAAGAGAGAGAGCAAGAGAGAGAGAGAGAGCAAGAGAGAGAGAGAGAGAGCAAGAGAGCAAGAGAGAGAGAGAGAGAGAGAGAGAGAGAGAGAGAGAGAGAGAGAGAGAGACGTGTGTGTGTGCGTGTGTGCGCGTGGGATGGGGGTTAAGAGGAGGTGAGGTGTTGTCTGCAGCTTACGGCAGGTAAGAGAGGGGGTGGGTTATGAGTGTTTGTTTTTGCATGTGCTTGCAAACGTACGTGTGCGTGCGTGCGTGCGTGCGTGCGTGCGTGCGTGCATGCGTGTGTATGTGCGTGTGTTACGGATGTCCCGTAAAATGTCAACCTCTACCCAAAATGAGCCACTTTGATATATTAAATGTATCTGATATACTGAACAAGAATTTGGTAATATTTTACCTCTGTACACCTGATGAATTGACCAGAGAGGGGTACCTACCTATCAGCCTCCCGCTCACACAACCAGGTGAATAATTACGATGCTGGATAACGAAGTGCTCCGTCGTCGTCTCCCACGTGGTGATTCACTAATCCAGTAGATTGATGATGGTGGTTCTCTATCTAACACAAATCTCTGGAGTCAGTCACTGTATCGGCATGTCTGTTGTGTTACAGTTCACCAATGCACTGTACCACTGATCACTTAACCCAATATGTAAACAAAGCCTCGTGGGCCCTCCCACGTGGCCTGTCTGGTGAAATCACTGTTTAACACAAAGTTCTAGTGATAGCACTGTATTTTTTCTTTCTTATTTGCGGCGGTTATAAGCTTTGTGATACCCCTAGATCTGTGATCTGTCACTGTAGCCTTAATTAACCCAAAAATATTGGCGTTTATTGTGCGTGACCCCAGCGACCCTCCCATGCGGCTGGCTGAGCTGAACTGTGTGTGTCCGATGAGATGCCCGGAGCCGCTGGCAAAAGCATTCTCGTGAGGAAGCTCTTGCATAGAGAACATGTCCTGTTCTGTCTATCGGCCAATAGACTGAACACTGTCCATTCCTCACCATCAAGTTAAACTCAGTGTCTTTTCGATATAACAACACTGGCCTTGAATCGCGACTGTGATATATTGTTTAGAAGCCTAGTGGAAAATCATCAGAGCAAAACAGAGTGGTATTAGGTAATCCCTAGTGACAAGTGGAGATCGTCTGTGAGTGACCTGGAGTGAACTAAGGATGGCCACTGCCTAAGTAACCTGTGTGTGACTTTACCACAAGTGTACCTGCATGGTACAATAAAATCAGCTGCCAGCCGCCACTCTGTCCCGAGTGTGTAGCCCGCCGCCGCCGCCCTCACTGTACCACGTGACGTCACCACCTTACTCACCGCCAGTGCCAGAGTGTGTGCGTGTGTCTGTGACATACAACGCGCCCTCCTGCGAGTACCCCCTGTTTCACGTACGGTTTGTAGGAAAACCTATCGTCAATGGACTCACTTCAGAACGAGGAAACCAGCTATCAGGACACCTACGAGTGCTTGCATAAATGTGCCTGAGTGAGTGAATGAATAAAGAGAGGTACCCCATCTGTAAGTATAAGATCTTGTCATTGTTTTACTGTGTGTGTCTGTGTTGATCTGAGCATCAACCACAGTTCTCACCTTCTCATACCTGACACAGGATATAGGTGAATCGACGGTGTATGCGTGGTTATCTGTGTGGCATCACGGCATTACACTCGTCTGTGAATGTGAGCTTCACATACACCACACATTTAGTATTGTGTGACATTATTACTGTGCATGTTATCGCCTGTAACATTGACAGTGTATTTGTGAGTTATTGCATATCATCATTACCCGAGTATCCGGTTGGAACTCTTGTGATCCCTTTGCATACTGGCAGTTAGGTTGCCGTGTTAATGATTGGCTGTCAACTGTGTTAAGTTAAGTGTTTCTCCACGAGTGGATTCGAGTCGATTAGCCAGACGTCAAGAGTCTCGCTAATGCAACCATAGCCTTTCTGACGCCAATCTAAAGTAAATCAAGCACCCTTTGTATTTGTGGTTAAGTTAGTAAATAAACTACTGTTAAGCTTTATGCGGTGTTTCCGTTGAACCACTTCTGAATACTGCCAATTAATTACTAAAGCCTTCAGCTCTAGGTGTCTTCAACACCGAGTTGCCTATATTCACTAAACTATAAATGTGATGAGGACCCCTAGGAGTCCCTTAAAGTGTTAAGTCATTGAGGAGATTCCAACGATCAACGTGGAGCAGGACCAGGTGAGGATAGTCTGAGAAGAGAACCTCAAGGACTCTAACTCGACCTTGCTCCCAGGCCCTGTACGGTTGCTCTCGTATTTTCTATTCTGCTAATTCCGACAGCTTCGTGAGGCGTCTGCCACATGTACATTGGCGACGTAAGCATTGCAGTCGTGAAAGCAAAAAAGAAAACCTCCACATCGCCTTATGTCACCAACCATAAATTGTATCAGGCTGGAACTTAAACTGCGGCTTATAACCTTCCCTTCACTGCTTTAGGCTGCAAAACATGGAACAATATAAATATTAACATATTTCCTACTCTACAAAAAGCATCAATCTCTCACCTTGCACTGCGCCATTCATGCCAAAACGCAATCAAGCACTCCCTTAAACATCAAGATCCATATGATCCCCTGTTCCATTACTCGAGGTCCCCTACTATAATAATCATCTGGGACCTCAAAATATTCTGTAAGGTACTCCTCCAGTTCCTAGCTCCAATCAGCTGCAATGAAGTCCTCCTTAAATGTCAGGGGAAGCTCTCTCCAAACGCTTCTCACAAACTACGTGTAACTCCCAACATTACTCGAAGATTCACTATGTTTCTGGTATTCCACTCCTCAACTTCAAGTCCTGCACCGCCTTGCTGTTCAGCTCCCATTATGAGTTTCAGCTCACACTTGGAGTTCAGCATACATTCCTCCTCTGATATGAAGTTCTTTCATTAACTTCTCCCAGAAAAAACGTTATAGTACTCCAAACTCCAACCCAAATTTTGCAATTCTCCAGCACAAACGATGCAGTTCTCCCAAACAAACGTTGAAGTTTTCCCACACAAACGTTGCAGTTCTCCGACACAAACGTTGCAATTCTCCCACAAATACCTGCAAATCAATCATAATTCCACAATAAATGTTTTTCTAACAAAACATAATTAAATGTAATCACAGAAAATAAAACTCCTCCATCCGACATCTCTTTAAACACTATTGCGTCGCCGTGATGGTCTTTCCCCATCCTGAGTGGGTCCACTTTGGGACATGTCCAGACACGTCACTTCCGCCTCCCCAGTAGCAAGGCTGGGGGCTTCCACCTTCAGTCAGCACTTGATTTTCGGCGAGGGCGGACGAATCACTCCTCCCTCGAACATGTTCTCTTAACTCTAGCCTCTTATTTGAGCTCACTGTCACAATAAAATATATGTCCTACATGCATAAACATTTCCAATGATTGCTGAGCACACGATCAAGCACAAGCAACCTGTATAACAAATTCGATGAGCTTACCGCATAATTTGTATCTCGAGGACACTCAGCTGTGGCGCTCTCAGAATTCATTCTGAAAGACATCCAACAAAGTTTCTTTATGGTAGCCTCAAAACTCTTCTGCTCCTGACTTGAGTACATTAAGTCGTCCAACAAGCTTCACACTTAACTTCCTGCTTGATTCCCTCCTCTTGATGGAGCACACAGTTAGCGTTCCTCCTACTGCAAGGAGATCAAGAGAGTACAACTATATCTGTCGACTTCTGTGACTCGGGTAAGGTCATGACGTTCCGCAAGCCTCACGTAATGTTACCATAGTATGACGCCTCACGTCATGTTACCATAGTATGACGCCTCATTCCATGTTTCTTATTTACATGCTCATCCTCTGCTCATATTTTTAAATTATTCACAGACATTTATTATATATTTATTATATACATCTTTCCACTGACCTCTCAATCAGGTGCAGAATGCAGAATAACTGTCTCTGGGGTAGACTCGTTCCACCCAGGCTTCATAATTTTAATTAATCTTCATATATTTTGTATCTGTATTTACTAAAGAGGAACTTAACAATATGCCTTCAGCCCAACAAGTCTATGTGGGTGGGGACGAGGACAGGTTGACGAGTTTAGCAGTTACCAGGGAGGATGTTCTTAAACAAATAGTAAAACTCAAACCAAACAAATCCCCAGGGCCGGATGAAGTGTTTGCCAGAGTGCTGAAAGAATGCAAAGAGGAGCTTTGTGACCCACTGTCAATCATATTTAATAAATCAATAGAGTCAGGCAGAGTGCCAGAGTTTTGGAAAGTTGCTAATGTGATACCAGTTTTTAAGAAAGGAGATAGATCACTTGCGTCGAACTATCGACCAATTAGCCTAACGTCTATTGTGGGAAAGTTACTCGAATCTATAATAGCAAATAAAATTCGTCTTCATCTTGAAAAACATAAATTAATAATTGAGTCGCAACATGGTTTTATAAATGGCCGTTCATGTTTAACAAATTTGTTATCTTTTTATTCTAGCATAGTTGAGGCAGTTGATAGTGGTAAGGATTGTGATGTTGTGTACCTTGACTTTAGCAAAGCTTTCGATACAGTGCCACATGAAAGACTGATTAAAAAGATAGAGGCTCATGGTATTGGGGGTGCTATATTAAGCTGGATTAGGGCATGGCTATACCAAAGGAAACAGAGAGTTAGTATAAATGGAGTCAAGTCAGAGTGGGAAAATGTTGTAAGTGGAGTGCCTCAAGGCTCTGTCCTGGGACCTCTGTTGTTTATAATATATATAAATGATTTAGATTCAGGTTTGAGTAGCAACATTTGCAAATTTGCCGATGATACGAAAATCGGTAGGGAAATTAATTCGGAGGAGGACTCACTATCACTTCAAGTTGATCTAGATAGGGTTTTGAAATGGTCAAAGGACTGGCAGATGCAGTTTAATGCTGATAAATGTAAAGTTCTGAGGCTAGGTAATGATGATAGAGTTACAAGATACGAGCTAGATGGTGTTGAGATTGCGAAGTCGGATTGCGAAAGGGATCTGGGAGTTATAATTAGTAAGAATTTAAAACAAAAGGATCAATGTATAAATGTTCGTAATAAGGCAAATAGGACACTCGGATTTATTAATCGCAGCGTAAGTAACAAGACACCTGGTGTGGTTCTCAAGCTATATCTTGCTTTGGTTAGGCCCCATTTAGATTATGCAGTTCAGTTTTGGTCGCCATATTATAGAATGGATATAAATTCCCTTGAACGTGTCCAGCGTAGGATGACTAAGTTAATTCCCCAAATTAGAAATCTTTCATATGAAGAAAGATTAACAAAGCTTAATTTGCATTCACTGGAAAGGCGAAGAGTTAGGGGTGACATGATAGAGGTTTACAAGTGGATGAATGGACATAACAAAGGGGATATTAATAGGGTATTGAAAGTATCAACACAGGACAGAACGCGAAACAATGGGTATAAATTGGATAAGTTTAGATTTAGGAAAGACTTGGGTAAATACTGGTTCAGTAACAGGGTTGTTGATTTGTGGAACCAATTGCCGCGTAACATTGTGGAGGTGGGGTCCCTCGATTGTTTCAAGCATGGGTTGGACACGTATATGAGTGGGATTGGGTGGTTATAAATAGGAGCTGCCTCGTATGGGCCAATAGGCCTTCTGCAGCTGCCTTTGTTCTTATGTTCTTATGTTCTTATAAGATCAAACCAACTGTTAATTGAAATGGATGGGTCTCAGGCAAGGTTGGGAAGCTAAGATACTATACACATTAAAACCCATACACGCCCACTGTTGTGGCCATGTTTGGGTCTTAGGACATTGTTTGTGGGCGAGTATGGGTCTCAGGCAAGGTTGGTAATTACACTACACTGTTGGTGGGCATATATGGGTCTCAGGGAAGGCTGGAAACTATATTACACTGTTAGTGAGCTTGTATGGGCTCAGGGAAGTTTGGGAACCATACAACTCTATTGGAGGGCGTGTATGGGTCTCAGGCAAGCCCGGGAACAATACAACACATTGTGAGCGTGCATTGTTCTCAGTCAAGGTTGGGAATAAAACAAAACTGTTAGTGGGCATGTATGGATCTCATACAAGGTTGGGAACGATACAACACTGTTGATGGCCGTATGTCGGCATCAAGCAATATTCTAAACAATACAACACTGTTGGTGAGCGTGTACGGATCTCAGGAGAGGCTAGGAACTATACTACATTGTTGGTGGGCGCGTGTGGGTCTCGATCTCGGGAAAGGCTGGGAATTATACTACACTGCCATGGTCGTGTATGGGTCTCAAGATAAGTTAGGAAGAATGCGACACTGATAGTGGGCGTGTATCGGTCTCAGGCATGATTAGGAACTATAGTATTTTGTTTGTGGGCGTGTTTGGGGCTTGCTTGTGACTCGGGCGGGCGAGTCACAAGCATGTTTGGGAACTATACAACACTTTTGGTTAGCGTGTTTGGGTCTCAGACAAGGTTGGGAAATATACTACACTGTTGTGGGCATGTATGAGGCTCAGGATAAATTAGAAACTATATTACATTGTTTGGGTGCGTGTATGAGTCTCAAGCAAGGTTGAGAAATATACTACACTGTTGTAAGAGTGTATGGGGCTCAAGGTAGGTTAGGAACTATACAACATTGTTTGTGGTCATGTATGAGTCTCAGGCAAATATGGGAGCTATACTACACAGTTGTGGGCGTGTATGGGTGTTAGGATATGGTAGGAACTATACTACACTGTTGGTGGGCGTGTCTGGGTCTCAGGCAAGTTTGTGAAGTATACTACACTATTGTAGGCGTGTATGGGTCTCAGGCAAGGTTGTAAATTATACTACACGGTAGGTGGGCGTGTATGGGTTCAGGTAAGGATGGGAACTATACTACATTGTTCGTGAGCTTGTATTGGTCTCAGGGAAGGTAAGGAAGTACACTACACAGATGGTGAGTGTGTATGAGTCTCAGGCAAATTTGGAAACTATATCGCACTGTTGGTGGACGTGAATGGGTCTCAGGATTGGTTAGGACCTGTTCTACAATGTTCGTGGGCGTGTATGGGTCTCAGGATAAACTAAAACTATACAACATTGTTGTTGGGCGTGTATGGGTCTCAGGTAAGGTTAGGTACTATACTGCAGTGTTGTGGGTGTGTATGAATCTCAGAATATTTTAGTAACTATACTATGTTGTTTGTTGGCGTGTATAGGTCTCAGGTAAGATTGTTAACTGTATTACACTGTTGTGGGCGTGTATGAGTCTTAGTATTGGTTAGTAACTATACTACATTGTATCTGGGCGTTGGTGGGATTCAGGAAATTTTGGGAACTGTACTACACTGTTAGGGGCGTGTATAGGTGTTATGATATGTTAGGAATTACACTACACTGTTGGTGGGCGTGTCTGTGTCTGTTGTGAGCGGGTATGATTCTCAGGATATGTAAGGAGCTATGCTGCATTGTAAGTGGGCGTATATGGGTCTCACGCAAGGTATGGAGCTATACTAAACTGTTATGGGCGTGCATGGGTCTCAGGATAGGTTAGGAAGTATACTACTTTACTGGTGGGTGTGTATTCATCACAGGCAAGGTTAGGAACTATAGTACACTGTTGTGGGTGTTTATGGGGTTTTAGGATTGGTTAGGAGCTATACTACATTCTTTGTAGACGTGTGGGTCTGAGGCACGTTTGGGAACTAGACTACACTGTTGGTGGGTGTGTTTGGGTCTTAGGATAGGTTAAAAAATATATTACATTGTTTGTGGGCGTGCATGGGTCTCATGCAACGTTGGGAAATATACTACATTGTTGTGGGCGTGTATGGATCTCAGAATAGGTTAGTAACTATACTACATTGTTTATGGGCGTATATAGGTCTCAGGCAAATTTTTGGAAAGAAACTACACTGATGGTGGGCGTGTATAGGTCTGAGAATAGGCTAGAAACTATACTACATTGTTTGTAGGCGTGTATGGATCTCAGGCTAGTAGTTGCACACTAGACAGGGTGAGACACCTATTATTGCACCAGATCTGATGTAATGGGTGTTGTTATCAGATATGTTATCTAGGAACACGCTGGAAGCATACATTAAGTGTGCTTATCAGTACTTAATCGCTACTTAAATGTAATTATCAGTGTTGGGCATCAGTGTTTGTGTGGTGTAACCCGTATAGTGCTTACGTGGGGTTGAGCTTCAGTTCTTGGGTCCCGCCTCTCAGTGGAAGAATGTTTTTGTGTGTGCGTTCGCACGTGCGTGTGTGAGTGTAAGCTCTCCTAGTTGTACTCACCTATTCGGTGTTTGAGGGGTGTAACCTTAATTGTGCTTATGTGGGGGTTGAGCTTCAGTTCCTGGACCCCACTGTGTGTGAGTAGTTACTATTTGCATTTGGTTTACATTTGCGTCTGTGCAGGAGTAGAGTTTTAGCTCATTGGTCCCACCTCTCTTTTCTGTACATAATCTAGCTAAACAACCCTTCAAGCACAATTAGGCATATACAACTAGGGAAGTACAACCACACTGTGTCTGTGCGTGGGTAGAGCTTCAGCTCTTTGGACCCACCTCTCAATAAAGCATGTTTAAACATGTGTGTGTGTGTGTGTGTGTGTGTGTGTGTGTGTGTGTGTGTGTGTGTGTGTGTGTGTGTGTATGTGTGTGTGTGTGTGTGTACTCACCTAATTGTACTCACCTAATTGTGCTTGCGGGGATTGAGCTTTGGCTCTTTGGTCCCGCCTCTCAACTGTCAATCAACTGGTGTACAGTTTCCTGAGCCTACTGGGCTCTATCATATCTACATTTGAAACTGTGTATGGAGTCAGCCTCCACCACATCACTGCCTAGTGCATTCCATTTACTAACTACTCTGACACTGAAAAAGTTCTTTCTAATGTCTCTGTGGCTCATTTGGGTACTCAGCTTCCACCTGTGTCCCCTTGTTCGCGCCCCTCCAGTGTTGAATAGTTCATCCTTGTTTACCCGGTCAATTCCCCTGAGGATTTTGTAGGTTGTGATCATGTCCCCCCTTACTCTTCTGTCTTCCAGTGTCGTAAGTTGCATTTCCCGCAGCCTTTCCTCATAACTCATGCCTCTTAGTTCTGGGACTAGTCTAGTAGCATACCTTTGGACTTTTTCCAGCTTCGTCTTGTGCTTGACAAGGTACGGGCTCCATGCTGGGGCCGCGTACTCCAGGATTGGTCTTACATATGTGGTGTACAAGATTCTGAATGATTCCTTACACAGGTTCCTGAACGCCGTTTGATGTTATCCAGCCTCGCATATGCCGCAGACGTTATTCTCTTTATGTGGGCTTCAGGAGACAGGTTTGGTGTGATATCAACTCCTAGATCTTTCTCTCTGTCTGTTTCATTAAGTACTTCATCCCCTATTCTGTATCCTGTGTCTGGTCTCCTATCCA
>WNGS01135237.1:1860638-1921716 GCA_020271785.1 Procambarus virginalis
TTTCTGAGTTTTAGAATACTTTTTCGTTTACTCGCCCATATATGAAAGAAATTCTTGCCCCCAGGTTTCATGGGTCTGCCATAATTTCGTCTCACATCACTCTTCACTCCGCTTTCCCTTTGTGCCGTCTTCTCTCTTATTCTGCTTTAGCTGTCTCCAACTTCATCTAGCCAGTTCAGTCTTGGCCATCTCTAGTTCAGCCTTGACTCTTGTCCAACTTTTGCTTTCTCTTGTCTATTTCCATTTTCCCCTGTTCATTATTAGCCTTTTCCTGTTCGGCTTTAGCTTTCTCTTGTTCAGTTTTAGCTTTCTCTTCTTGCTCAGCTTTAGCTCTTTCTTGTTCAGCCTTAGCTTTCTATTGTTCAGTTCTAGCTTTCTCTTGCTCGGTTTAGGCTTTCTCTCCGTTCAAACCGAGCCTGTCTCTCTTCACGTTGTACCTCATTGTCTTCCAGTTTCAACTTTGGTTCCACCTTGCTCCTCTCAAGGCTGCTTTCCCTGCTGCTACTTGAGTTTATGTTGATTCCTTCATCACTGGCACATAATCCGTTTTCATCAGAAACTCCTTCCAACCTTTTTGGCTCTTCATTCCGAGCCGACCCTCAGCTCCTTCTCCTAGCACTGTTCCTCATGTTCCTCACATTGGCGCTTTGCTTCCTTCTTCTCTTGCTTTTGTTCCTTTACCATGACCGCAGTGCCTCCCATCTATTCTCTATTTTATCATGCCTCCCCTTTAGGCCGAAATGGTCTTCTAACATCCTTATTTGCCTCCCACTGCACACATCCAGAATCTTCTCATTATTTTTGCAGAACATGCTTACTCTGTCTACCTGCATTAGTGTCCTGATTTCCATCTAGATACTAGGCGCCCTGTATGATTTGAACCTAACACCATACTTCCTAGCAATCAACGAAAGTTGTTCCATGGTACAATTCTGCAAATTTCGTCATCTCTTGTATAAACGTACCTCTGAGCTCTTGCAAGGTCTTTCACTGAATCTTTCAAATTCTGCACCGCTGCCGTCCTGTCATGTGGGTCTTCCCGAGAGAGAGAGAGAGAGAGAGAGAGAGAGAGAGAGAAAATACCTGCAGTCACACGGGCTACCTTCTGCTGCAATGAGTATATCAGTCCCACCTTCTGGACTCGAACTGTAGGTGTGTCAATTCAATACCCCTAAAACGCCTCCAATTATATTATCAGGGGTAGAGGGAACTGGGAGAGGTTTCCATATACATACAGTGGAACTTGATTATTAGAACCAACCTGATATTAGCTTACCGTCGAACAGAGGACCAAACCACTCCCCGTCGGTCGACCAGCAATGGATACTGGAATGCTTGCAATTAATTAGGAGATCACCCTGATAAGCGTCTGGTTCTGGGAGAGGGGTTCAGCATTACCTTCATTCGGGGATACGGTTCACACTGCCTAGTTGTCAGGAGTACACCCCGCTCTTGAGCTGCCGTGACTCCCCGCACTCTCCTTACTGTTGAATGATCTATCAACCCCCCCAATAGTTAGTTATTGTCCATTATCGCCCAAGTTATAGCCGTCTCTCTCTCTCTCTCTCTCTCTCTCCCTCCATCCTCTCTCTCTCTCTTTAGTGAGGAAGCCTCACCAGGACATGAGCAAAAGCCAGCTGACAAATACAACATTTAATGTAATAAAACATACAGAATATAGATACAGGAATAGTTATACAACAATGAAACCTTTTAGGCTGCTACCAACTTATAACACTCCAATATCGCCTGTAAGAGAATGCTCTCTCAAGATTCTCCCACAGCTGACTTGTATGACTCATTGCAGTGCACAGTTCACTGAACTTCGTGCACAAGGCCCTATCTCTGTTAACCCTGGATAATAAACTGGCATGTTGGGCATCTACAGAATGCCCACATAACCAGAACACGTTTATAATACGGAGGCTGCCGTATGTCCAGGCAGGAAGTAGATACAGGAAGTTAAGCATACTTGCCACAAAGGGTCAGTGAGTACATTGGCCGGTGCCAGCGTGAGAGAGGAGAGGAGACGCCTGCGAGGCGACAGCCTGACCCTGAGGTCAACCTCAACCGGTGATGAAGAATAACAGCTGTGACGTGGTCGTGACATGTTCATGACGTCACCTCTGCTACTGATCATGGTACGGTCAATATGATTGGTTCCCGCTCATTTGCTGCAAGAGTTACAATTGGTCAAATTGTAACTCTTTTGTGTGTGTCCGGAGCCGCTGGCAAAAGCATTCTCGTGAGGAAGCTCTTGCATAGAGGACGTGTCCTGTTCTGTCTATCGGCCAATAGACTGAACACCGTCTATTCCTCACCGTCAAGTTAAACTCAGCGTCTTTTCAATATACCAACACTCGCTCGGAATCGCGACTGTGATATATTGTTTAGAAGCCTAGTGGAAAGTCACCAGAGCGAAACAGGCTGGTATCAGGTAACCCCTAGTGACAAGTGGAGATCGTCTGTGAGTGACCTAGAGTGAACTAAGGAGGGCCACTGCCTACGTAACCTGTGTGTGACTTCACCACAAGTGTACCTGCATGGTACAATAAAATCAGCCGCCAGCCGCCACTCTGTTCCGAGCGTGTAGCCCGCCGCCGCCACCCTCACTGTACCACGTGATGTCACCACCTTTCTCACCGCCAGTGCCAGAGTGTGTGCGTGTGTCTGTGACATACAATGCGCCCTCCTGCGAGTACCCCCCCGTTTCACGTATGGTTTGTGGAAAACCTGTCGTCAATGGTTTCACTCCAGAACGAGGAAACCAGCTATCAGGACACCTACAAGTGCTTGCATAAATGTGCCTGAGTGAGTGAGTGAATAAAGAGAGGTACCCCATCTGTAAGTATAAGATCTTGTCATTGTTTTACTGTGTCTGTCTGTGTTGATCTGAGCATCAACCACAGTTCTCACCTTCTCATACCTGACACAGGTTATAGGTGAATCGACGGTGTATGCGTGGTTATCTGTGTGGTATCACGGCATTACACTTGTCTGTGAATGTGAGCTTCACATACACCACACATTTAGTATTGTGTGACATTATTATTGTGCATGTTATTGCCTGTCCCATTGACAGTGTATTTGTGAGTTATTGCATATCATCATTACCCGAGTATCCAGTTTTTTTTTTTTTTTTTTTTTTTTTTTACATGCAAGCATGCAAGTATAAGCAATAAATACAATAAAATTAACATAAGAAAACAAAATGAGCAAAACAAACAAACCACCGGCCAGAAGGACCGACAGCACAGTACAAAAACATCAATAAACAAATAGCGCAAACAGGCAAACAATACCCAAATTACAATAACACATAAAACAAGGTCATAATACACATAGAAAGCAGAGGAGAACAAAAATAAAAAATAAACAAATAAATAATAAAATCATAAAACAAAAAACCATAAACATAACAAACAAACCAATAAACAAACAAAAAACATGCACAACCACTCACGTAAGAGGGCAAACAGCATAGCCATAGGGGCACATAATACATCAGAATCAAAGAAACAGATAATCATGAAAAGGTATAGCCTAATTACAATAAACAGGGACATTGAGAAAACTAAACACGACATCGGCCTGAAGGGCACACAATACACTAATTACAATAAACAGGGACATTGAGAAAACTAAATACGACACCGGCCTGAAGGGCACACAATAAATACCACAGAACATACTAAATCCACTACAGACGCGAAATACTCAGCAAGCACACAAACTATCAAGAGTGCGCATACTTATCCGGCCACTCAGCTGCCGGGAAACGAAGACAATACGCCTCCCAAAGCAACATGATGTCGTCAGAGTGACTATGGGCCGTACGAGGATCGGGCATCAAATTCGGCACACCCTCAACAAAAGCCTGAGCCTGTGGAACCCAGATAGTCGAGGGGCACCACGGAACAGGCAGCACTCGGTCAATAAAGCCAAATTCCAAAGGGTTGGTCTTCTGATCGTACGCCACGCCGGAGGCCAAGATGATCGGGACGGGCTTCCCCCTACAGGCGCGGGCAACGGGCAGCGCACTTGTAACCTTGGCAGCCCCACAGGGCTCCGCAGCAACCACCGGACGGGACACCTGCAGGGGCCCCCCTCGCTGAACATCCTTCTTTAGCAACAACACGAGGTCGCGGCCTGCACCAGCACCCCCGCACCAACGTCCGGAGGAGCAACCACCCCCCACTGCGGAGAACCGCCTACAGAAGAAACAGGAGGTGAATCATACACACAATCCTTGGCATCAGCAGGTACATGGACGTCAGCGACCACCACATCATCTCCCGAAGACCCATCGGCGTCGAAACCCTCCACATCAGCCCATGCAGTAGAAGAACGCCTGGACCGCTTGGGCACCGGGCGCACATCCTCAGAGCCGGAGGCGGACCCAGAACCACGGGCATCACAAGCCGTGCGAACCACCGCTCGCCTCATGACGGCAGCAGCCTCAACCGCAGGGGGAACCGGACCACATACAACAGGAGGCCCCACAGCCACCCCAGCACTCAGCGCAGCCGGGACCCGAGGCGAGGATGCAGGCGAGCACGCAGGGCCAGGCGCAGCAACTGAAGACGGGTGAGCAGACGGCGAGGAGGGAGCATCAGAAAGGCCCACGGGAGCATCAGGGACAGGAGCAGGAGTATCCACCGAGGGCATCGCAACATCCTGAGGAGGGTCGGCGACATTCGGGGGAACGTCCACCACAGGGGGCGCATCAGGCGACACAGGGGGCTTAGCCGCGTCCGGGGAGGCGTCCAGACCCACAGAAACCTCCTCCACAGGAAGCGGTGGGAAGTCCTCACTGAAGAGGTTCACAGGCGCAGAGGCCGGCGCAGAACATTCAGCAGCCTGATGGCCCGACAGGCCACAGCGATAACATGTCCGGGGCTGGCGGGCGTAAAACACCCGAACTGTGTACCCCAGCAGACGCACAGAGGACGGGATATCCTCCCGTAACCTCATGCCCAGGGTACGAATGTTTGTGCGGACACCCTTTAGTGGGCTCGAGGACACCACATTCACCCGCACACTAACGACGGCGCCAAAACGGCCGAAGTACCGCCGGAGCAGACCCTCCGGAAACTCCAAAGGAGCCCCATGGACGCTGACGTATGTGAGGGCACCACTCCGATCAGATATGGACACAGTGCCCGCACCATCCTGCAGAGGCAATGTCCGCCCCTCGTATCGACGTAGAAATTCGCGATACGCCATGTCTGCAGTGAATTTCAGGATCACCCGACGGGCCGTCACCAGCTCGACACCGTAGATATCCATCACAGGTACCTGCAGCTGCTCACACACCCGTGCAATCTCTGGGTATCCAGCCCGGCTGGAAAATTCCAGGCCCACAGACTGAGCCCGCAGTACCGGTGGGAGGGGGACCCCCATCGCAACTCAGTTCCGCCACGTCAGCAGCAGCCAGCCAGGCAACAACACTGGTAGGGCAGCGACGCCCCGCCACCTGGCGACCAAACAGCGAACAACTCCAGCAGTCACGGAGGGACACGTCCGCACTCCACGGCTGCTCCAAGTGCACTCATCCCGAGTATCCAGTTGGAACATTTGTGATCCCTTTGCATACCGGCAGTTAGGTTGCCGTGTTAATGATTGGCTGTCAACTGTGTAAAGTTAGGTGTTTCGCCACGAGTGGATCCGAGTTGATTAGCCAGACGTCAAGAGTCTCGCTAATGCAACCATAGCATTTCTGACGCCAATCTAAAATAAATCAAGCACCCTTTGTATTAGTGGTTAAGTTAGTAAATAAACTTCTGTTAAGCTTTATGCGGTGTTTCCGTTGAACCACTTCTGAATACTGCCAATTAATTACTCAAGCCTTCAGCTCTAGGTGTCTTCAACACCGAGTTGCCTATATTCACTAAACTATAAATGTGATGAGGACCCAAGGAGTCCCTTAAAGTGTTTAATCATTGAGGAGATTCCAACGATCAACGTGGAGCAGGACCAGGTGAGGCTAGTCTGAGAAGAGACCCCTCAAGGATTCTAACTCGACCTTGCTCCCAGGCCCTGTACGGTTGCTCTTGTATTTTCTATTTTGCTAATTCCAACAGTTTCGTGAAGCGTCTGCCACATGTATATTGGCGACGTAAGCATTGCAGTCGTGAAAGCAAAAAAGAAAACCCCCCACATCTGGCACCCAACGTGATTGGCTTAGTTGGAACCTTTGAGCTAGGTTGTACAGTAAAATTTCGCACTTAAATTTTCTCTGAAAATTCAAAAGTGACGAGCAGTATTCAGGGGACGTTTAACACCCTGTTAGGTACACACACCACCACCAGTATGTCTGAGCGTGGAGAGTACAATCAGCGCTACCTGCATCTTCACCAGGCCTTGACCGCTCGTAGACCTGACGACTACGTCACTCTTAGTGAGCAAGAGTGTAAAGAACAAGTGGAACAGCACATGAGGGCCGTGGAAGAGGTGATGCTACAAGCACACATGCAAGGTAGTACTGAGGTGGCGTGCACGAGTCTCTTCATACTGGATGAGACTATCGGAGGTGAGACCCCGGTGAGAGATAACACAGTGGGAGAGACCCCAATGAGAGACAGCTTGGAGGTAGAGACCCCTGTGGGTGACATCACCGAGAATGATGTCACTAGCATCACGCGCGCTGCGGAAGAAAACGGAGTCAAGCAGGAATCTAGCCCTTTAAATACTCCGTTGGGGGGATTCTACGGGGAAGAATCTCAGCCCAAAAGGTCATTGTGGACGACACCAACTCAAAGAGTAGGTATTACAGGCTCGCATTTATTTACCTTAGAGGAATACCACGAGCAGGTTAAGGGGTTGGGATTCGAATGGAATAAAGTAGCAGAGCAAGCTATGAAACTCTGGACTGATCAGCAGGACAGAGAAAGCAAACTCTGGACTGAGCAGCAAGAGAGAGTAAACAAACGCTGGACTGATCAGCAGAACAGAGTACTGAACGCATAGGTCTCATGCAGTTACAAACGAGGCAGGATGACCAGACAAGTGGTCGTTCAACAGAGACTAACGTCGAACAAGGTAAGACTGTCAAACTACCTAAACTAGCTAACTTTGATGAAAGGGGCGACTCGATGGATGCATACATCAAGCGTTTCGAAGGTCACGCCGCTGATTGCGGGTGGGAAAGATCAAAGTGGGCACTCGCTCTTAGTGCATTGTTAAAGGGTAGGGCACTAACCATCTACCACAGTCTGGGTCCGCACCAGCGTTCAGATTACGAGGCATTGACAACAGCGCTGCTGAACGGTTTTGGCATCACTGCAGACCGGATACTAGAGAATTTCCGTAGGGCTCAATTGCAAAAAGGAGAGACATATGTGCTAATGTTACAGCGGTTAGAATCGAGTCTAAACCATTACTGTGAACTCATGGAGACTGCTCCTGGGAGCATGGAGTTCTATCAACTGATGATTCGTGAACAGTTCTTAGAAGCATGCGAATCGTCTCTGCGTGTCAAGCTCAAAGAGCAAGATATTGTGTCAAATCTGTCTATTGCCAAGCAAGCTGATCTGTGGGCTGGGGCCAGGAGACAGGTGAAAGGGGTGAAGCTGCACGAGAAGCATCATGCTACAGGTACTGGCGAAGGAGCTAAGCCTAAGACTGGTGTGTCGGGGGAGCAGGGAAACTCCTCAACTAGCATGTGCACAAGTGTTACAATAGTGGTAAGCCAGGTCATCGGGCAGCTGATTGCAAGGTAAAACCGACGTCAGGTTATATAGCAGGTGTGAGCTCAAATGGTAAGAAACATCCCAACGTTGGAAAGGATCCACTAGCTTGGACCCTTGAGGTGGTGGACGGAATTGTTAACGGAAAATCGGCGAAAATCTTCCGTGACAAAGGCGCCACTACCCACATGGTAAGAAAAAACCTAGTATAGCCAGGATCTGAGACAGGTAGACATATCTATGTCAAATTCCCAAATGGCTATGCTAAAGAGATGGTGGAGGTGTATGTGTGGGTCGACACACCTAACATCAAAGGTAAAATCCGTGCCGTTCAACAGGAACGTGCTGTATATGGACTTTTATTGGGAAATGTTCTATGAGTCTCTGATTGCCCAAGTCCACCCTCAAAGAAAACGGGGGAGAGTGAGGAAACTGCTGCCTCAGCTGAATGCGGCCGCCCTCAGTCAGCTGGAACGGGTGACTCGCCCGAGGATGACGTCACAGGGAGTGATCACACCCTCACCCAGCTGAAGAATAAAGGAGAGAAAACAAGTTGTGAAGTTGTGGAAAGAGAAGCAAAACCCATGGTTGAAGCGACAGCAACTCCATTAACAGGTAACTCGCTCGTGGCAGCTGTCACCACGAGGTCAGAGAACAACAAGCCGACTCGCCCAGAACAAAACTTTAAAATTACGAGACATTCAAGGAGTGTCTGCAAAGGTGAAAAAAAGCAAAAGAACACAACAAGCTCAAACTCTACGAGGACCCACCTGTAGATGGATCCACAAAGCCGAAGAAGCATGTAAGACATAAGAACAGGAGAGAACCACAGGACTCGACATCGACAGGGCCGATCAACTACCCTCTGCTCTCAGCAACGATCGCCGGTGTCTTAGTGATAACCGCCGACGAGGAGGTAGGTCAGCCAGGTCTCTTCAATCAACAGCAGTAAGAGACACACCAATATGTTAAGGTTGATGATCAGCTGTCTGAAGATCAAGTCGACCAGGTTACTTGACTGGAAGCAGAGTACAAGGAGGTACTCTCTGATGTCACTAAAGTAGCAAAGGTAGAGGGTTACCACATACCTTTGCTAGAGCAGCAAGCGGTACGAACAAAGCCATATCCTGTTCCTCATCATCTTGTACCACAGGTGAGAGAAGAACTGGCATCTATGATTAATGCGGGAGTAATAGAGAAGTCGACCTCCCCGTACCCAAGCCCGATGGTGTTAGTGAAGAAGCCTGAGGGAGGTGTGCGCATCTGCCTCGACTTCAGGAAGTTGAACTCCATCATAGAGTTTGATGCTGAACCGATGTTCAATCAAAATGAGATCTTCTCGAGGTTAGCTTCCAGTTGCTATTTCTCCAAGCTTGATCTGACAAAAGGATTTTGGCAGATTCCATTAGATGAAGACAGTAAGCGCTGCACTGCCTTCATGACAAGCGAAGGTCTCTTCCAGTTCACAGTCCTTCTGTTTGGACTGGTGAACGCCCCAGCCTTGTTCAACAGAACTATGCACAAGGTCTTGGGGGGCATTACTGGAGCAGAAGTGTTCGTGGACGATGTGCTCATCAACTCTGCTACGTGGGAACAACATCTGAGCTTGCTAAGGCAGGTGTTCGCAAGACTACAAGAAGTAGGAATAGTTGTAAAACCCACTAAGTGTGAGTTGGGGTGCAAGGAGGTCAGGTACCTTGGTAACGTGATAGGGGGAGGGTTCACCAGGCCTCTGCCTGAGAAGATCCCCAAGATCAGTGAAGCCGCTCCACCCGCCACAAAGATACAGGTTAAGTCATTCCTGGGACTTGAAGGGTACTATAGAACTTTCATTCCCAATTTCACGTCCATAGCAACTCTACTAACTAATCTAACCAAGAAGAATGCACCTGTTAAGAGTACGTTGGACAGAAATGGAGAACTCAGCATTCTCGACGCTCAAGAAGAAGCTGACTGAAGCACCCATCCTTAGACTACCAGATTCTACCAGGGAGTACATCCTTCGGACAGATGCCTCAAATACAGGTATTGGTGCTGTACTCATGCAAGAGTACGACGGTGAAACCTGGCCAGTTGCATAGTCCAGTCGTAAATTGAGCGATGCTGAGCAGAAATACACCACAGTAGAAAAGGAACTCCATGCTGCTGTCATGGGAGTAAGGAAATTCTACCAGTATCTCTACGGCAAGCGTTTCACGTTTCAGGTAGATCACCAACCCCTCAGCCATATTGGCACGCTTAAAAACGCAAACCCTAGAATAATGCGTTGGGTGTTGTTCCTTCAACAGTTCACATTCCGCGTGGTTTACATAAAGGGAGCCGACAACGTAGGTGCTGACTGGTTGAGTAGGTCAGGGGTGATTGACGAGACGTCGACAGAGGGAGACATGAGCGAGGAAATGCAACACGAATCACCAGACACTGGTTCCCAGTGTGCCTCTGATGTTTCAGGCATGACACACGTGGAGAGAGGCAGTGGACATACTAGAGCCACTCAGGGTTTCGAGGTGTTGAGCCGACCCAGACCTGGAGCTACGTCCGACCACAGTACCTGTTCAAGACCTGAACAGATAGCCACATGTAACCCAGTGACTGAAGAAATTCCTCACTCAACAAAAGGAAATAGTCTAGACGAGGACCCGCCTCGCCTAGCAGTATAGAAAACGGGGTCCGCTCAACCCGGCCGCACCACTTGCACTCAGTACGTGAACGTGCATCAGCGGTGTGAGGTATGGCTACTACACCACGGAGACTGCTCCGTGGTGTAGTGGTAACTCCGATCTCTGTTAACCCTGGATAATAAACTGACATGTTGGGTATCTACAGAATGCCCACATAACCAGGAACACGTTTATAATACGGAGGCCGCCGTATGTCCAGGCAGGAAGTAGATACAGGGAAGTTAAACATACTTGCCACAAAGAATCAGTGAGTACACTGGCCGGTGCCAGCGTAAGAGAGGAGAGGAGACGTCTGCGAGGCGACAGCCTGACCCTGAGGTCAACTTCAACCGACGGTGGAGAATAACAGCTGTGATGTGGTCGTGACGTGTTCATGACGTCATCTCTGCTACTGATCAGGGTACGGTCAATATGATTGGTTCCCGCTCATTTGCTGCAATGCTATTGGTCAAATTGTAACTCTTTTGTGTACTCACCTAGTTGTACTCACCTAGTTGTGCTTGCGGGGGTTGAGCTCTGGCTCTTTGGTCCCGCCTCTCAACCATCAATCAACAGGTGTACAGGTTCCTGAGCCTATTGGGCTCCATCATATCTACACTTGAAACTGTGTATGGAGTCAGCCTCCACCACATCACTTCCTAATGCATTCCATTTGTCAACCACTCTGACACTAAAAAAGTTCTTTCTAATATCTCTGTGGCTCATTTGGGCACTCAGTTTCCACCTGTGTCACCTTGTGCGTGTGCTCCTTGTGTTAAATAGCCTGTCTTTATCAACCCTGTCGATTCCCCTGAGAATCTTGAATGTGGTGATCATGTCCCCCCTAACTCTTCTGTCTTCCAACGAAGTGAGGTTTAATTCCTGTAGTCTCTCCTCGTAGCTCATACCTCTGAGCTCGGGTACAAGTCTGGTGGCAAACCTTTGAACCTTTTCCAGTTTAGTCTTATACTTAACTAGATATGGACTCTATGCTGGAGCCGCATACTCCAGGATTGGTCTGACATATGTGGTATATAATGTTCTGAAAGATTCCTTACACAAGTTTCTAAAGGCCGTTCTTATGTTAGCCAACCTGGGATATGCTGCTGATGTTATCCTCTTGATATGAGCTTCAGGAGACAGGTCTGGCATGATATCAACCCCCAGGTCTTTCTCTCTCTCTGACTCTTGAAGTATTTCATCTCCCAAATGATACCTTGTATCTGGTCTCCTGCTTCCTACCCCTATCTTCATTATATTTTATTTGCTTGGGTTAAACTCTAACAGCCATTTGTTCGACCATTCCTGCAGCTTGTCCAGGTCTTCTTGAAGCCTCAAACTGTCCTCCTCTGTCTTAATCCTTCTCATAATTTTGGCGTCGTCAGCAAACATTGAGAGGAATGAGTCTATACCTTCTGGGAGATCATTTATGTATATCAGAAACAGGATAGGTCCAAGTACAGAGCCCTGTGGGACTCCACTGGTGACTTCATACCATTCTGAGGTCTCACCCCTCACTGTAACTCTCTGCTTCCTATTGCTTAGTGTCATGTTCACAGAAAATGGTACCATCCATTTTCTATGTGCGGCGGCTGGACGCCAGTAGAGAAGGTAAACAAAGAAGCAGGACGACACCAGCTTGGGAGCTATAGTCATGTAATCGTTTATAAGTAGTAAAGTCAGTAACCAAGTCATGACTTTATATCAACCTTATAACCAAGACTATCTCAGCTATACACAGACACCACATTGGCAACGAGGATGAACTGGGAACGCAGGTATTTGTTCAACTTCAAACACAAGGAAGGAGCGCATGCTGTCTCGCCCAGAGGAGGAAGGAGAAGCTGTCTGCAAACACCATACCCGATGCTGTATGCTAACCAATGCTTTGTGCTAACCATGCTGTGTGCTAACCAATGCTGTGTGCTAACCAATGCTGTGTGCTACCCAAGCTGTGCTGACTAAAGCTGTGTACTGAGTAATCTGCGAGGCGACGCTGTGTACGAAACGATGCTTTGATGAGTACAAACCCTGATGTTTTGGTTACGAAACGTTGCTTCGTGCTACAAAATTCTTCACGCTTTGAACTAACTGCTGTATCAACTGCTGACAACTGCTGTACCAACTGCTAACTACTGCTGTGCCAACTGCTGACAACTGCTGTACCAACTGCTGACAACTGCTGTGCCAACTGCTGACAACTGCTGTGTTGCTGTGAGTAGGAACAACACATGTATACAGGGCTAGGTAAGAAGTCAGTTGCTGCTGTATTGTGCACTGTTGTGAACTTTTGCATTAAAATGCTTGTGTGATTTGCAAAATTAAAGTAATTACAGTGAATTCTTGACTAACATATACAGTGCAGTAAGTGTTATATATTCTGAGGAACATTTAAGTGATAAGTTTACATTTATTCAGTAAAAATGGCAAATATACCTCAGTTTCCTGCATTTGATCCTGACTGTGACCAGACAAACCTGTCACAGAGGTGGGTCAAATGGCTTAAAAGGTTTGAAAATTTGTTGATAGTTTCTGACATCAAAAGTGCTGAAAGAAAGCGTGCCTTTCTACTTCATTATGCATTTGATAGAGTTTGTGACATCTTTGATACACTGAAAGACACTGGTGATGCCAAAGATTATGACATTGCCAAGGCCAAATTAACTGAGCATTTCAAACCAAGGCAAAATACTGCTATGGAAATTATGTATTTCAGGAGAGCCAAACAACTCTCTAATGAAACTGTTGATCAATACCATACACGTCTGCAGGGTTTAGCAGCCCATTGTGAGTTTGCTGATGTTGACAAAGAAATCAAACAGCAAATAATTGAAACATGCACATCTACACGTCTCCGTCGAAGAGCTCTAGGACTTGTTGATGATGACAGTTCTCTTACCAAGATACTGGATATGGCTCCTCGAATGGAAGATGCTGCACGTGATGCTTGTGTCATGGAGTGCAGTGCCAACAACGGTTCTGCCACTGTTGCTAACAGTAATGAGGAATGTAAGGTTCAGGGAGGACACCGTGATCAAAGAAGATATCATGCCAAACCTAACATTAAATTGAGCCGAGAACCACATCACAACTGGAGTCGTGGAACAAGACTCATGCAGTCACAACGACTCACATCAGAGGTTGTCAACAATAAATGTTACAATTGTGGAGGAGACTACCCCACACCAAGGTAATGTTTGTCCTGCACAAGGTAAGAAGTGCTATGAGTGTGGAAAACTAGGTCATTTTGGTGCTATGTGTCGTTCTGCACTCAAGAAACCACTGTCAATGAATAAAAGCACTGTACGAGGATCAGGTCATAGGGATCGAGCTGGCAAACACAATATTGCACCTCAAATCAAGAATGTTAATAATATACAAGACAACATTTCATTACAACCAGTCTCAGAGGACAATGAATGTGATTACATTTGTGGAGTACAAGCAATCACAGAATGGAATGATCTTCCAAACAACCCAGAGACTATAGTATACATTGCTGGCATTTGTCTCAAAGTTCTCATTGACACTGGATCAAACATTGACACCATTGCTGAGTGCCACTATGAGAAATTTAAAAAACAGTTCCCAAAGCTTGAAAACTATAATGGCAAAGCCACTGCCTATGCTTCAAAGGTAGCCTTACCAGTGATTGGAACTTTCACTGCAGAGATTAAGTCAAAGAATGCAATGCTCATTACTACATTCCATGTTGTTAGGAATGCAAAGGAGTCTCTACTCAGTTACAAGACTTCAACCAAATTGGGGCTACTTCAGCTTTCTAATGCTGTAGCAGTGGAATCTGCAAACAATGTTGACGCTATTGTTGCTGAATTTTCTGATCGATTTAAATCCATAGGTTGTTATACCGATAGCAAAGTACATCTGCATATCAACCAAGATGTAATTCCAGTTGCCCAACCACATCGCCGACAGCCATTCCATACTCGCAAGAAAGTCGATGCCGAACTGGATAGGCTGATAGAACTAGATATCATTGAACCAGTAACAGGCCCAACACCATGGGTAAGCCCAATTGTCACTCCACCGAAGCCGAAGAATCCAGATGAGATACGCATTTGTGTAGACATGCGTGTTCCCAACAAGGCAATAATGCGTGAACGCCATCCTGCACCCACTGTAGATGATATGATCTACCGCTTGAATGGTGCAACTGTATTTAGCAAGTTAGATTTAAACAAGGGCTATCATCAGCTTGAACTTGATGATGAGAGTCGATTCATCACAACGTTTACGACACATCGAGGTCTGTATAGGTACAAGCGCCTGAGTTTTGGTATTAACAGTGCTGCTGAAGTATTCCAGCACATCATCATCCAGGTATTGCAAGATATACCTAATGCTGACAACATGTCGGATGACATCATTGTTTATGGCCGTACCCAAGCTGAACACGACAAAGCTCTTCGTGCAACATTGCAACGCTTACGAGAAAAGAATTTGACGCTAAGCCGAGCAAAGTGTGAGTTCAATCAACATAAAATTGAATTCTTTGGACATGTACTTAGTGACAAAGGTCTGTCTCCAGATCCTAAGAAAGTTGCAGATATCAAGAATGCTGCACCTCCTTCAACGTCCACTGAAGTACATAGTTTTCTGGGAATGGCAAACTACTGTTCTCGCTTCATTCCAGATTTTGCTACCATTACGAAGCCTCTACGTGAGCTCCTGAAGAAAAATGCATCATGGTACTGGAGCAATATCGAGCAAAATGCATTTGATGCTGTGAAAGGTGCACTAGTAGAAAATGCGACTGCTGCGTACTTTGATCCATCAATGGACACTGAGTTAACGGTGGATGCTAGTCCTGTTGGTTTAGGTGCTGTGTTAGCCCAACACAAACCTGGTCAACCAGATTCCATAGTAGTAATTGCCTACGCCAGCCGTTCTCTCACAGATGTTGAGCAACGATACAGTCAGACAGAGAAGGAAGCTCTTGCTCTTGTATGGGGCTGTGAACACTTCAATGTGTATCTGCTTGGTGCACCCTTCACCACGATAGTCACTGACCACAAACCGTTGGAGACCATCTTCAATAATCCAAAGTCCAAACCACCAGCTCGTATTGAGAGATGGGTTCTTCGTCTGCAACCATATAACTTTACGGTGAAATACAAGCCAGGTGCAGGCAATCCCGCTGATTACATCAGTCGACATCCTGCCAACAGTTTCACCATCACCAAGCATCAGCAAGTTGCC
Source organism: Procambarus virginalis (assembly GCA_020271785.1). Lineage (NCBI taxonomy): Eukaryota > Metazoa > Arthropoda > Malacostraca > Decapoda > Cambaridae > Procambarus > Procambarus virginalis. Next base: position 1,876,207 of record WNGS01135237.1, read on the forward strand.
GAGGAATATGTACACTCTGTAACCTGTGATGCAGTCCCTAAGGCTCTCACTCTTGATGAAATCCATACTGCAACCCTAGAGGATGTCGGGAAACCGACACACTCATACACAAATAGTATAGTCTTCCCTTAACAGTATCCTCTTAAAATTAGAGAATGGGAGACTCCGTGACGTCATCGACGTCGACGTATATTTACATTATTAAACCACTGTTCATACAACAGTTTAATGTCTAAATTGAATAAAAAAGTGTTCAATAAGACTGAATATAATTATTAACACCAAAATATAGCTTGATTCCCTTGTTAATGTAAATTTAACTTAGAAGTGGAACCAGCAAAATATTGGAACAGTACACAAAGCCAGCGTCTCTTACAGACGCCACGCACACACGTAAACAATAACAAACGCAGCCTTACGCTGCACATGGCTCCAGAGTTGGTTTAACACCTAGACACCTATTTACGTGTCAAAACCAGCAACACAGCCTATCAACATCACAGCAACGAACGTATCCGTCTTACCAAGTATTTGTATATTACAATAGTGCACTTTTTAATATCAAAGGGTATTGGCGGTTATGATATATGAACAACACCAACACCATGTATGTGTACCCCATTTTTACAGCCCTCACATACCATGTTATACCTGTATTGATATGTTCAGGGAACAGATATTAACTCTTTGCATCCCATACAGGTAAAATTGTGACTTGGAACAGCAAGTAGCTGAGCAGTAGAACTATGCACATGTACCTAGCTGTTGCCAGCCTTGAAGGTCTCCACAGCCGCCATTGGCACCATGAGGCACAGGGCCACACCCACATAGATGCTAACATGACACAGCCTTAGCGGGCCCTTACTACAGGCTCAGATAAGGCCATTCTAGTTATTGTAGTAGTAGTATTCATAACTAGTAATAATTATTGAAATAATAGTAGATTAGACCACCATATGTGGTATGATAAAATAATATAGTTAAACTTAGGTAAACAATTTGTAGTTTAAGAAGGAGCCATTACAAAGTGGTTTAAGCTACAAATTGTCCCTCCAATTTGTGTGAGAATAATTTCAGGCAGTTTTAACAAGTACATACAGTCCACTCAATTTCTTACCTACTAAGAAAAAATAAGATAAACTTTAATTTATTGAAGTCAATTAAAAGGAGATATACTGCCTGGAGTTTTTACCACATAAATTATGGTCCTTTGAACCTAGATGATTATTACAGTTAACCAGTAGGTACATTGCATCTAGATATAAGATCCTGATATACATTAGTAGTGCAATATTATAGCAGAAAGACATTGCTATATTTACATTTTCTAGCCTAACTTTTCAATCTCATAGCAAACAAAACTACAACAAAGCACAATTATTGTTCTGAGGCCTATGCCAAAGAACTATTGTGCCTTTTTCATTACAAGAGGTTGATAAGAGGCTACTTTACTTATAAGTTACTTATAAATGTTTTTTTAATTTAAGTATAAACCATTATTTTAATATTGCACCAAGTAACATAATATTTACTGCATACCACATTATTTACAGCAAATTCTTGCACAAGGGTAGGACATTTTAGGCTGGTGTTGTACAGCAACCTAGTTTAATTTATTGTGCTAACCTGGTGTAAGGGTAAGAATTTTTTACACTTGTCTAGAGTTGAACATATATTACAACCTAGCAAGTACATATTTTTATGCAGTATTCATGACAACCCGAGTTGTGTTGTCAACCTGATATTCATACATATAATTATAGGTATAATTTAACTATAATCATTTCACCTTTGAGTGTTAACCTGTGTCTCTGTACCAACCAAGAGTGATAAAGACGGGCTAGCTTGCGGAATACCAGCATTGATACAGGCTTACCACTCAAATTATAGCGTGTATGATTATACAGTAGTATATATTTTAAATGATAAACAGCTCTAGTTCGGAAACTAGTTGCTTTACTAATTCAAGTGCCAAATAGTTAAAAGTCCATACGACTAGCAAGTACTTTCAAGATGTCTACACTCCAAAATGTAAAATTAACCCTTAGGGCCTTAAAGGGGCATCTCACAAGGCAGATTAACAAATGTGAAGACATGAGTAATCAAACTCCAGTTAATTATGCAGCACTGGAAAACTATCTTAAGCTTACACGGAACAAATATGACCGTGTGTTGCAACAAATGAAACAGTATCAAGATTTACTTAATAATTCTAGTATTGATGAAGATACGATGAACAACATTCTCCAAGAACACTCTGATTATGAAGATGCAATGTTTGAACAAATACAACGCTATGAAGATTTGATAGACGCCCATAAGGCCAATATAAATATTGCAGCTACAACTACCCAGAATCAGACAGCACCAGAAGTCAAATTACCATCACTCAGTCTTCCAACTTTTTCTGGAACAGAGGACGAGAATTGGGACAATTTCTGGAGCAAATTTGTCGATTCTGTGGATTCTAATGTCAATGTACCAAAGACGACAAAGTTTACGTATTTACAGAGTGTCTTGAAGGATGAAGCCTTTCAGGTAGTCTGTAATCTGAATCACACAGATGACGATTATGACAATGCTGTACAACTACTCAAGGACAACTATGCGAAGCCTGAAAGGACTATCAGAATTTTAACCCAGAAGCTGTTAGATATTAAACATCCAAATAATACAGCAGTCTCACTCCAAGCCTTTAGATTGGAGCTTGAGTCTTTGCTTAAGGCACTTAAAAATAAAGTAAACTTGGATGAATCAGACTGGATAATCCAAGTCCATATGACTCGCAAATTACCCAGGGACATCCTGGATAAGTTGTTTGTGTTGTATGGAAAGTCATATCTGACAGTAACAGAGATTACAAAGGGGTTACAAACCATCATAGAACGAGAAAGAGTTATCCCAGATGAAAAAGCGACATCTAAACCTTCGTCTACTACTAATAGTAAACAACAGAGTACAAACAGTACTCCAAACAAATCTAAAACAACTTCTCCCTCCCCAAAGTGGAGACAAGGCAGTGTGGGCACATACGCAGTTGGTACCTCCAAACCTACAGGTAACGCGTCACCCAAATCGGTGACTCCTCAAGATACTGTTAACGTCTGGAGACCATGTCTGTTCTGTGAACAATCACATTCCATGTACAATTGCAGACGATTCCCCGATCGTGCAACACGCATAAAACGACTCAAGGAGTTACATAGATGTACCAAGTGTATAAGGGAACATCATCCCGACAGCTGCACATCAACAATACGCACCTGTTATAGGTGCCATAAGGGTCAACACCATACAGCACTTTGTGGGGATTCAAGTACAAAGTCTGCCAAACCACAGGAGGAGGAAGGAACTAACACCTCAGTACAGCTTTGTACTGTGCTACCTGACATAAGTGTTTTCTCAACAAGGTCTAAACATAAATCAGCTCTACCTACTGCACGATTGATCATTAGAAATGGAGAGAACAAAGCCACCGTACGTGGATTATTTGATCAAGGGTCCCAATTGACCTTTATATCCAAAGAGTTGGTAGATACCCTGAAACTTACACCTGTAGAGGAGACACGAATAAACATAGCAGGATTCCTGACTGACTCAGGAGCCCGAGTTTTCAAGGTAGTACAACCCAAAGTACGATTAGGAGGTTACGAACAAAATGTACAAGCTCTAGTAGTAGATAGATTCCCAACAGATCTGTATGTATATGGTCTGGGGACAACAGCCAAATTCCTAGAAAAAAGGGGAATTCATTTGGCTGATAAAATCACAACAGATAACCTTTCCAATATTGGAATCCTTATGGGATCAGATGTCTACCATAAGTTTATCAAAGGAAAGGAATACAAACACGGTATGAACGTGTTACCATCTGCAGGTGGCTATTTGCTAACAGGCCCTGTATTACGGCTAAACCAACCCGCACCTGTAGAACACCAACATGCCAACCCAGTAATGGTTGCATGACTAGGAGACCAGTCTCCACTGCAACTCAGAGACATGTCCGAGGAAGAGCTTGATCCCCCTGTACACAAGTTATGGGACCTGGCAACTCTCGGCATTGTCCCTGAACAACCTAGCCCAGATGATGACTGGACTTACAAACAATACCTGGACTCAGTTATATACAGAGATAATCAATACTGGGTCAGGCTACCATGGAAGCTGAATCACCCTCAGCTACCCGTCAACCATTTTATGGCACAAAACCAATTGAGATCACAGGTGTTGCGCTTACAAAGACAACCTGAGAACTTGAAGTTGTACCATGAAATAATACAGAAGCAACTCGATGACAAATTTATCGAAGTTGTTACAAATGATAACCCAAAGGAAGGTCACTACTTACCACATCATTGTGTACAGAAGAATTCTGCAACTACCCCATTACGGATAGTATTTAATTGCAGTGCTAAAATGAGGCCGAGTAGTGTTTCGTTAAACGACTGTCTTCAAACTGGCCCTAGCCTAACACAAAGGCTTTACGACGTGCTGTTAAAGTTCCGTATTGGGACTTATGCATATACGGCCGACATCAGCAAGGCATTCCTTAGGGTAGGTCTTCAAGAAGAAGACCGGAACTACACAAAGTTCCTATGGATTAAGGATCCTAACGATCCGAACAGTGAATTAATCACTTACCGGTTTGCCTCTGTCCTTTTTGGCGCCACGTCATCTCCTTTTCTGCTCCAAGCTACCTTGGATACGCACTTGAAGAAGTCCAATAGCCCAAACAAGACGGAAATTAGCAAAAACCTGTATGTGGATAATTTTCAAGGTACAACCAACAGTGAAAGTAAACTGTTGGACATATACCATGAGGCCAATCGAGAATTAATGGGAGCCAATATGCCTCTCCAATCTTGGGTCTCTAACAATGAAAAATTAAATCAACTGATCTCAACTGAATTTCCCGATTACCAGGTACCCGAGATGACAAAGGTACTAGGTGTCGAATGGAACACGACAACAGATCAGTTGACAATCAAGTCAGTGGAGCCTGATACCACTAACTTAACAATGAGAAAATTACTATCACAAGTCAGCAAACCCTTCGACCCATTAGGACTATTAAGCCCAGTACTGATTAATGGGAAGTTGATAATACAGGAATGTTGGCAACAAAAGATAGGCTGGGATGATCTTCTAACACCTGCCCTACAAGAAAAATGGCAAGGGTTAGTAAAAGATTTAAGTACCCTAGAGTCTGTCAAGTTCCCAGGAACACAGTAGTAAATGAAAAGGAACCAATTAAGCTACATGTATTTTGTGATGCCTCAGGAAAGGCTTACGGCACAGTAGCTTACCTGGTCACAAATGGGCAAGCCAATTTGCTCACATCAAAGGCCAGAGTGGCACCTTTAAAGAAAAGATCACTGCCACAACTGGAATTAACAGCCTTACTGTTAGGAGTAAGATTGGCTCATTATTTGATCAAGGCCTTACGCCACATCCACTTTAAAGAAACAGTAGTTTGGTCAGATAATGAGGCAGTACACAGTGGGTTAAGAACACTAACAGTAAGAANCCTTGCTGGATATTATCTGACACAATACTGTCCCTCGATGTGGTGAGAATTTAGTAAATGATGCGCAGATAGAAAAATATTATTTATATTAGTACTACAGTTAGTAGGGTTAATAGATACTATGCCTAGTATACAATGGTGATGTATTATGATACAAAAAGGATGAGTCATCATGTTGGAACTTTCCAACAAACTGCACTTCACATCGCTGGAGATAGAAGAGCCCGGGGAGACATGATCACCACACATACAAAATTCTCAGGGCAATTGACAGGGTAGACAAGGATGGGCAATTTAACATGAGTGGTTCACGCCTAAAGGGGGACACAGGTGAAAGCTGAGTACCCAAATGAGCCACAAAGACATTAAAAAGAACTTTTTCAGTGTCAGTGTAGTTAGTAAATGGAATGCACTAGGAAGTGATGTGGTGGAGGCCGACTCCATACCCAGTTTCAAATGTAAATATGATAAAACTGAGAAGCTCTGGAATCTGTACACCAGTAGACTGACGGTTGAGAGGCATGACCAAAGAGCCAAAAGCTCAACCCCCACAAGCACACCGAGGTGAATGCAACTATCTTGATGTTATCTTCAGATGATTTCGGGGCTTTTTTTAGTGTCCCCGCGGCCCGGTCCTCGACCAGGCCTCCACCCCCAGGAAGCAATCCGTGACAGCTGACTAACACCCAGGTACCTATTTTACTGCTAGGTAACAGCGGTAGGGTGAAAGAAACTCTGCCCATTGTTTCTCGCCGGCGCCTGGGATCGAACCCAGGACCACAGGATTACAAGTCCAACGTGCTGTCCGCTCGGCCGACCGGCTCTCTTGAGTGAGTACACTAGGGTGAGTACAAACATACGAAACACAAACGCGCATAATAAGAAAACACACACACATACCAAACACATACACACTTAACACACACCACATATAAAAACATAACACACACAAAATCATACCATTACAGACAAACACACACACAACGAAACCCACAAATACGGCAAAACACAAACATAATAAAAAAAACAGAAAACACATCAAACACACAAAACATTCCAAATAACACACACACACACACACACACACACACACACACACACACACACACACACACACACACACACACACACACACACAACACACAACACACACACACAACAAAACACTCACAAACACATCAAATACACACAAAAACATACCACACACCATGCACAAACACAGATCCAGACTACTAATCATGGAAGACTTCAACCATGGGAAGATAGATTGGGGGAACAGAGACCACATGGAGAGCTAAGCTGCTGGATGTGGCAACGAGAAACTTTCTAAGTCAACACGTGAAGGGACCGACAAGAATGAGAGGAGGGGATGAACCAGCCTTGCTGATCTGATATTTACCCTAAATGAGTCGGATATAAGGGAAGTTAAGTTGGAAGCCCCATTGGGAATGAGTGACCATAGTGTATTGAGCTTTGAGTACCTGGTTGAGCTAGGAATTATCACCCCCAAAAAAGAATTGGGGACCAAACGTACCGAAACGCTGGCGTACCGAAAGGGAAACTATGAGGAGATGAATAAATTCCTATGGGATATACATTGGGACACAGAACTCGGAACCAAGTCTGTACAAGACATGATGGACTATGTCACCCAAAATGTTAGGAGGCTGTAAGCAGGTTTGTCCCAGCCCAACAGGAAAAAACAGAGAAGCAAAGGAAGAATCCGTGGTTTAATAGGGAATGTAGGAAAGCAAAGGAGCTGAACAAAAGGGCATGGAGGAACTTCTGTAATAACAAAACACCAGAAAGTAGAGAGAGATACCAGAGAACCAGGAACGAGTATCTTAGTGTGAGAAGAGCAGCTGAGAAAAGGTATGAAAATGATATAGCTAATAAAGCCAAGACCGAACCAAAGCTACTACACATTCGCATCAGGAGGAAGACAACAGTGAAGGAACAGGTGATGAAACTTAGGGTGGGCGAGGACAGGTACACGGAGAATGACAAAGAGGTGTGTGAAGAACTCAACAAAAAGGTTCCAGGAGGTCTTTACAATAGAACAGGGATAGGTCACGGCGCTGGGAGAGGTGGCAGCAAACCAGGTGACCTTGGATAGGTTCGAAATTACAAGAGATGAGGTCAAGAAGCACCTATTGGAGCTGGATGTGAGAAAGGCTGTTGGGCCGGATGGAATCTCACCATGGGTATTGAAAGAGTGTGCAGGAGCACTTTGCTTGCCACTCTCCATAGTGTATAATAGGTCACTGGAAACGGGAGACCTACCAGAAATATGGAAGACTGCTAATGTAGTACCAATATACAAAAAGGGTGACAGACAAGAGGCACTGAACTACAGGCTAGTGTCCTTAACTTGCATGGTATACATACCATGCAAAGTGATGGAGAAGATTGTGAGAAAAAACCTAGTAACACATCTGGAGAGAAGAGACTTCGTGACAACCCATCAATATGGGTTCAGGGAGGGTAAATCTTGCCTTACAGGCTTGATAGAATTCTACGATCAGGTGACAAAGATTAGCAAGAAAGAGAAGGATGGGCGGACTGCATTTTCTTGGAATGTCGGAAAGCCTTTGACACAGTACCCCATAAAAGGTTGATGCATAAGCTGGAGAAACAGGCAGGAGTAACTGGTAGGGCTCTCCAGTGGATAAGGGAGTACCTAAGCAATAGGAAGCAGAGAGTTACAGTGAGGGGTGAGACCTCAGAATGGCGTGAAGTCACCAGTGGAATCCCACAGGGCTCTGTGCTTGGACCTATCCTGTTTCTGATAAACGTAAATGATCTCCCAGAGGGTATAGACTCATTCCTCTCAATGTTAGCTGACGACGCCAAAATTATGAGAAGGATTAAGACAGAGGAGGACAGATTGAGGCTTCAAGAACACCTGGACAAGCTGCAGGAATGGTCGAACAAATGGCTGTTAGAGTTTAACCCAAGCAAATGTAATGTAATGAAGATAGGGGTAGGAAGCAGGAGACCAGATACAAGGTATCAGTTGGGAGATGTAATACTTCAAGAGTCAGAGAGAGAGAAAGACCTGGGGTTGATATCACGCCAGACCTGTCCCTGAAGCTCATATCAAGAGAATAACATCAGCAGCATATGCCAGGTTGGTTAACATAAGAACGGCCTTTAGAAACTTGTGTAAGGAATTTTCAGAACATTATATACCACATAAGTCAGACCAATCCTGGAGTATGCGCTCCAGCGTGGAGTCCACATCTAGTCAAGCATAAGACTAAACTGGAAAGGGTCAAAGGTTTGCCACCAGGCTAGTACCCGAGCTGAGAGGTATGAGCTACGAGGAGAGACTACGGGAATTAAACCTCACTTCGTTGGAAGACAGAAGAGTTAGGGGGGACATGATCACACATTCAAGATTCTCAAGGGAATCGACAGGGTTGATAAAGACAGGCTATTTAACACAAGGGGCACACGCACTAGGGGACACAGGTGGAAACTGAGTGCCCAAATGAGCCACAGAGATATTAGAAAGAACTTTTTTAGTGTCAGAGTGGTTGAAAAATGGAATGCATTAGGAAGTAATGTGGTGGAGGCTGACTCCATACACAGTTTCAAGTGTAGATATGATAGAGCCCAATAGGCTCAGGAACCTGAACACCTGTTGATTGACGGTTGAGAGGCGGGACCAAAGAGCCAGAGCTCAACCCCCGCAAGCACAACTAGGTGAGTACAACTAGGTGAGTACACACACACACACACACACACATAGAATTCAGAAACTTGTGTAACTGAATCATTCAGAACTTATGTATACCACTATGTCAGGCCTATCCTGGAGTATGCAGCCCCAGCATGGAGTCCATATCTAGTCAAGGATATGATTAAACTGGAAAAGTTTCAAAGGGTTGCCACCAGACTAGTACCCGAGCTGAGAGGTATGAGCTACCTGGAGAGACTACAGGAATTAAACCTCACTTCGCTGGAAGACAGAAGAGTTAGGGGGGACATGATCACCACATTCAAGATTCTGAAGGGAATTGATAGGGTAGATAAAGACAGGCTATTCAACTCAAGGGGCACAGGCACAAGGAGACACAGGTGGAAACTGAGTACCCAAATGAGCCACAGAGTATTAGAAAGAATTTTTAGTGTCAGAGTGGTTGACAAATGGAATGCATTAGGAAGTGATGTGGTGGAGGCTGACTCCATACACAGTTTCAAGTGTAGATATGATAGAGCCCAATAGGCTCAGGACTCTATACACCTGTTGATTGACGGTTGAGAGGCGGGACCAAAGAGCCAGAGCTCAACCCCCGCAAACACAACTAGGTGAGAAATACCACCACAAAACACACACCACACACACACACACACACACACCACACACCAAACACACACACACACACACACACACACACACACACACACACACACACACACACACATATACACACAAACATACCAAACAAACACAAACACTCATACCAAATGCATACACACCAAACTTACATCACATATAAAAACATACCACACACAACATCATACGAACTCAGACAAACACACACATAAACCAAACACACATATACGGCAAACACGAACATACACAATAAGCCAAACAAACACAACAAACACACACACCACACATGCTAAACAAACACAAACACATCAAATTAACACAAAAACATACCAAACACAACCCCACACACAAACACACGTCACACTCACACAAACATACCAAACACACACAACCACTCACACAAAAAACCCGAACACAAATGAATATAATAAACACACACACTCTCACACAAACATACCAAACAAACACAAACACACATTTCAAACACATACATACCAATCATATAAACAAATGCCAAACTATGTGTTTAGGAGTGTTTTAGGAGTGTTTGAGTGTATTAGAAGTGGAAGAGCAAAAATCTGAAACATTATGTAGAATCTTGGATAAACACATGAAATGGGAAGTAAAGCACATACACAGAAAGCAAGAACCAAATTGTCTCAGACAACACAAGTAAAAAACCTCGAACAGCAGCCAGCAAACCGGAGAACATCTAATGTGTAACGAAACACAGTAAAACGAGAACTGTAGTGTTGAACACAACTAAGAAATCTCAATTGAAGTTGACAGAGCGATGATGCAGACAGTGTGACGAGGTCATCTTGATCACCGTGTATGAGCGGTTACTCACTGCGCCAGTGTGGAGATGGTCACCTAGGGTTAATGGCGGTCGGCGACCACGTGTGAAGTTATAAGGGAGTAATGTCAATGACGAGCTCACCTTGAGCTGTAGTCTTCTGGGCAGGTAGCTGAAGCGATGCTAGATTTCTCAGGGAAGGTAGAATGGAAGATGGCGAGGTCCCAAATAATAATTCAGCCAAGGGATGAGTATCCCAAATACAAGTGTGTGTAGTATCACGTCCGTGCGAGGTCAGGTGCGGTTGTCTTCTATCTCTCTCTTCTGCCCTCTCCAGGCGTGCGCGTGGGAGGTGTGCAGAAACGCTGCATACGGCCACCATCCACCAATCAGGGCATAGCTCTGCCTAAGTTAAGAAATACTCCTCCTGGCTGGCTCTTTGAATGTGGTTCCCTCCACATAATTGTATTATTACTGCTACAGAACTTTAACTATAATATTTTATTATTATTGTATTATTTTAATTATTTATTATTTGTTTTATTATATTATTATTATAATTTTATTATTATTACTATTATATTATATCTTCATCCCATACTCGGGGAGCGCACCCCAAAATTCATTTAGCTAAGCAAGTTACAATCTTGATGAGCTAGTTACAAAATTCAATGCAAGTGTCTTCTTGCATTCTTCCTCACATGATCAATGGGCTTGAGACCGACCACAAGAACAGTTTCTAAATTAAGTAACTGATATATATGGAGAGCTAGTGTCACAATTTATATGTTTGTCCTGCACACCGCCCCCCATCCAGTGGCCAGCAGTGGATAGGTTGCAATCACTTAGTTACTACCAACAGTTAGCGAACTGGGAATATTTGGCTAAGATTCTTGTAGCAGATCTTTTTTAATGAAATATTTACACATCTCTGGAACATTTGTTATAGAATTGTCTCTGAATTTACGTATCTTTTCGCACTCCATCACATAATGACAGAGTGTGCGAAAAATTTTGGTGACACAGTTTACATTTGGTCACGTCTACATCAGCAAATAATGAGAGTTCCCAGAGTAACCGAGTCTAAACCAACCAGTAGTAACATCTAGACGTCTGCTGATTTTATTGGATGAACCATAGATGTGTGGCTCATGTTGCATGATAGTAAGATGACAGATGTAATTACTGGTGTCGATTTCACTTTGCATCAGATCTAAAAGATTTTGAGCAAATCAGAATTAGTTCTTGGTGTACTATTGCTCTCAGACTGCTTATTGACAGTCCAAGGTTATACTTAATTTCTCCTTTAAAGGCTAACTCTTTGGTTAACTCGTCAGCTCTTTCATGCATTTGGAGGCTAACATTAGATGGAGTTCACATGAAATGGACTCTGTTACTATCATTAAATTTTTTTGTATTTTTGTCTAGCTTCAGACACGAGCATGTTACAGTTATGTCCAAAAGAGTTGAGAGCAATTAAGGATGATATAGTCACTGACAATTAATGTATCCAGTTTGAAGACGTGTTCACATTTCAGTGCAAGAAGCAAGGTAAAAAAGTTTGGTCTGAAGGTAGAGGCTCTGATGTTTATACAGACTTCCCACTCAAAATATAAGCCATCACCCATTGTCAGATCTGATAATGGCTGATCTCTAATTTGCTTCTTGGGTGGAAAGGGTACGATTAAAATTGGAAAGGGTGTAATCTCCCACGGTGCAGGAAATTGCTTAATTTAAGTGGTGCTTAATTAAGAAACTGTACTAGTGGTTGGTCTCGAGTCCATCGTTGATGTGACGATGTGCATTGAATTTTGTAACTAGCTCATCAAGATTGTAACCTGCTTAGCTAAATGGGTTGTGGGGTTCAGTCCCTGAGCCCATTATGCTCAGCCCATTCTCTAATTGGAATAATTAGAGAATGTTCCTCCAATTGAAACAATTAGTTCTCTTCGGGAACAATGCCCGAAGCGATATGCGTATTAGTGGTTGTACAAGGATGTAAGAACTCTTGTATATATAAATAAATTAAAACAAATATTTGCCTCTTTAACCCTTCCCACTACCGCCCATAAGATGGGTATGGGGTGCATAATAAATGAACTAAACTAACGTGTATGGATCTCATGCAAGTTTGGGAACTATACTACACTGTTGATGACGAGTATAGGTCACAGACAAGAATTGGAAATTATACTGCACTGATGATGGGAGTGTATGGGTCTCAGGCAAGATTGGGAACTATACTTTACAGTTTGTAATCGTGCATGTGTTTCTGGCAAGGTTAGTATCTATATTTCACAGTTGGTGGGCGTGTATAGGTGTTAGGCAAGGTTTGGAACAATGCTACGCTGTTGGTGGGTGTCTGATGATCTGAGACAAGGTTGGAAACTGTATTACTGATTTGGTGGGCGTGTATGGGTTTCAGTCAAGATTGGGAATTGTATTGAGCAGTTTGTGGAGGTTTATGAGACTAAGGCAAGGTTAGGAAATATACTACACTGTTACTGGGTGCGTATTGGCCCAGGCGAGGTTAGGAACTGTACAACACTGTTGGTAGGCATGTATGGGTCTCAGGCAAGGTTAGAAATACGCGACATTTGCCCACAGGCGCTACAAAATGACGCTACTCTTGGCCGTCCACCAAAATCCTCTTGGACTGTCTGTAAATGCTTCTCACAATCCCGACTTAAGTGCACGAAGGCTTCAGGCTTCACACAGAAACACCTGCTCACTTTCCTCCACTCCAATGATATCTCACATTAGGGTCCGCACCGGACACGACCACCCTGTAGGATTCATTTCGCTCCTAATATCGTTCACGATCACATAGAAATGTCGCACGTAGGCCTCAGCAGCTTCCTCACATTTCCTCACATGGCACATGTGTTTTTTGTTAAGACAGTTAAGATTTCCGTCTTAACAAAAAACACGGAAATCATCGATAGATACAGCGATAGCAGGCGGCTAGATATCTGAGGGGCACTACACATTAAGAAGTTGACACCAGCAATCAACAGCCAATTAATGCACAGCTATATTCTACCCACTTCAAGACTCCGCACCAATATAGAAGCATCAAGAAATATGGGCAATAGGCCCTTTGCAGTTACTTCCATTCTTCCCTTTAACTTACAAAATATTATACCCATTGTTTCGTGTTCTGTGTTATCACCTCATCCAAAACTGTTGTAACATATCACCTTACCCAAATGCAGGTATAAAATCGAAGTTGTTTTAAAACTCTGTTCAGTTATAGTTGTGTGTGCGTAAACTAAAGTCTTTGAAAATGTATAAGTTTTACGAAACGCGTTCAAGTGTAGCGTCAGACTAGAAATAAAAATGAATTTTGGAGAATTGATTTTTCAGTCACCATCAACAATGAAAAAGAATATAAGAAACGTTGAGAAAAATCGTGTTAGAATTATTAATCTTACTTTTTCGGTCATATTTAATATATATATATATATATCTCGACCTTCCAGGGGCTATCCTTATTTGTAACACAGATCAGTTGTACAATTTATTGAATCTGTGGCACCCAAGCAAGCTGCTACACCAGTGTGGTGTGTGTGACCGTGGGGGCCAACGCCAACCACAGGTCAATCCCACCACCTGTTTACCCAAGAGACCGGTGGTCACCTTGGGTGGCAGCCCAGGCCCTTTTATACTGTGCTGTAAGGACCATTCTCCTCTGGCATACTTAAACCTCAGCTGTTAGACCTTCTCGGGCCTATTGAGAGCGCTCTCCCCCTCTGAGCAGGTCTGTGACTGTTGGCACTGATGATTGGTAAAGGCCCTGCCTGCTCTGCCATTTCTCATGCTATTCATCATCAAATGATTATAAATAGTATTAACAAAGACTCAGGTGAAGTTACTTAAAAGATCATCACCTGAATAACCAAGTATAGAGGAGGAAGCCGCTGAACCATCAGGGCTCTCCACCACCATGACAAGAGACACTCATCCCACCACACAGTGGTGAGTTTGTGAAGGTATTATGTAAACACCTGAAAAGGAAACAAGGGAAACAAAAACTTGAACAATAGAGTAGACGTGCTCCACTTAGCACCCAGGAGCGATTAAACGGGTCTGGCCCTCCCTGAAGGCACGAGTGTAGCTGAGAAGATTGTTTGAAGCAAGCAGCTGAGCTAGAGGTACACATCTGGCTCTGTAGACTTGCTACGCCCACATGTCAACTCGCCATATGTGAACGTTTCAAGAAAGTCTCGCCATTTTGTGGATGATCATCTGAAAAGGACATAGGTTCTGTGAAGTTCTCCCTTCAAAATAATCTATTACGAAACAAGAAGATGGATGAATACCTAGTGTACAGATACCATCACGAGTATCCACTACAGTGGGTCTATGATTTAAAAGGAGTATACAGAGTAAGAAGACTGTACAAGGCTGGTAGACCTTCCAATCAAACAGTTATAGTCTAGGAGAAGTCTGAACCGTCACCTGACCAGTACTCGTTTGCCGGGTAATATGAGGCCCCCAGCAGGTTCAGGGTGTGGCAGCCAGACCCTATGGAGTGTTATAGGTGTTGTGGCAGTGGGCACATAGCTAAGCACTACTTGTGCACACCCAAGTGTGCTCTCTGTTCTAATCCTCGGGCACTGAAGGACTGTCCTTCAGTGCATAAAGAACAACACAAGACACCCGTCTGCAATTAACAGCTCAGCAGAAGCGAGGTTACCTCACACGACCTGACCCCTACTCAACCTGTGAACATTAAATCTCGAAAGGTGTGACTTCTTATTTGCTAAGGGCCGACAAACTGGCACCACCGATATCCTGTGTGACTTGACCCTCCTTTTATGTAAAATAATAACGAACCCATTTATGGTGTTACATCTCTCATCTCCCCTTAATAAAGTTTTTGAAACAATGCTAATGCAAGTAAGCAGGGTGAGAAAACTTTATTTCTAGAGAGAAAACAATACATTCTAGCTAAACAATTATACATTCCTACTCAAACAAAAGAAACAAGAAATCTGGTATCTCTGGCTGGAAGGCATCACTGCTTGGTCTTGTAAATAGTCCTACAACATGTTTCTTTCACACAACTGCATCAGTCGCTGCTCTTTCGCGGACGGCAACAATGCAGCAGCCAACTATGGAAGCTGGATCGTAGATGTCGGTCGATCCATCTGATCTTTAATTGGCCCTATGTCTTTCTGAGGGGGATGTAATTGGAGTTTTACACAGCTATAGGGACTACAAGTTTTGAAACCTCCATATGGTTGGTAACGTAGAACCCATTTTACTTTTGGCCCCCCTGTTGCTCCAGCACGACTCCTTCAGAGAACTACTTCCGCTCGCCAAAGCAAGTCCCCACGACCCAGGAATCACTCAACAGAGCGACATGCTTGCCGGAGTAGTGGCCAGTTAAGGCAAACGATCGAGTCTTGCAATACGCTCCATACAATGTTGCTGAAACCAGCGAGGGACACTAGGCATTGTGTCTTAGCATGGCTTTATCTTCTTCCATCGTCTCTCTTTTTTTTCTTTCTTCTGTTGTTTTATGGGTTGTTGACAAGCGACGTGGGATCCGCTGGATCCATCCTGGGTGGACAAATGTTAGTGGGACAGACTGGAGTCGTTGTTGTTCCTATTCCATCTTTACTGGGTTGTCTGGGGTCGTCAGCAGGATGACCTGGGGTTCACTGGGGTCCCGATAGCGGTGGGACATCATTCTCTAGTGTCCAGTATGATTGTTCAAGAAAAGGCGACAGACAACTGGGGTCCAATGTTGGCCAACCGAGTGGACTGGTTTGGGGTCCCCTGGGATGGTGGTGGACCCATGACACAGCCAAGTGGAGGGCTGGTCGTGGTGGTGGTGAGTAACGCCCAGAAGTGTGGTACAGGGCAGTCGTCTCCACTCTCTGTATGTGCTCGCCTTTCCTCTTGACTCCGACCTGAGAATGAATGTAAGGCAACAATATCTGTGTTCCAAAAATTTAGTTTGACCTTACAAGTATTATAGGGTTCCCAAGGCTCAGTCATACTGTTTTTCTCCTGGCACAAAAATGTCATCACTAATATATGCAAACAATGAATGAAACTGACTTGGTAGAACACAAAACCAGTACCAGAGTAAAGATGGGAAGAGAGAATAAGGTAATCACTACTTTCAACTTGTCACTCATAAAAAAACATCAATCTCCACAATAAAACAATAAAATGTTGATGCCATTCGATACATAAAACACTAATCCGGCCTAACTGTCCCGTTCCTAATTAAAGAGTACTTAATTTAGCAGTTACTCCCACAACTTACACTACAGCCACTTCAAGTGACCCAGGAGTGTTCGTCTCGCTTCTCTGCGGATCCACAACCCAAAACTTTTGGGTTTTGGATCACCCAAAGTGACCCAAAAAAACACCCACCATGACCAGACTTCAAACGCCAGACGTCAAGTCTACTGACACTCTAATCCCCCAACCCCCACTAGCGTGCTGTACAATACCAGTACAACTCAAGTTATTGCGTTCAAATGGAGTAAATTAGTCAATTGCGAAAAAATGAACAAAACCCCTTAATACTACCAGCCTCCACACGGCAACAAAATCGCGCCTACAGTATAAAGTCCACTACGGGCTCACCATAGCCCGTGCTACTTGGAAGTTTTTGTTCCAGGTAGCGAACCTTAAACAACAACATCGCACCTACTCCGCTCAGTCGCGATCTGTTACGGGATTACCATCGAACTCCGACTCGTGGGCCCTCAGCTAAGTCTCCCTATCCCTAGAATTCCCAGACTTGCTCTCAGAAGCATGGAATGAGCACACAAACTTAATGTGGAATACGACATGAAACAAGTTTTAATCATTAAACACAATAAAATAATATGTTCACCGAAACTATTACTTCCTAAAAACTATCCTTATTTCCCCTATACTTACTGCTACACCTTATTAATGAAACTCTAAATACTCCACAACACCTGTCACTCCCCAGCTGACCTGTATACAAGCGAGGCTGGATGTCCCATCCCCCTTGGGAGATAGTGGGTCAATAGACTTGTATACCACAGCAGTAATCTTCCCTGTATGCCAAAACGTGGAAGCTTTGCTAAAAAGCAGGTATGAGAAATCCTATCAAAAACTCCTTTAAGGTCTAGGCATAGTATTAAGAACAATACAAAATTTACTGCTCCTAAGAGAGGTGCATATTTCATGTTCAAGGCAGAGTATTTGATCAAGACTGCGGTCGAAATCCAGCTTGAAATGAAGGTATAATGCTCAAGTACGATTGGAGGCGAGTATACATGTTAGTTTTTCCATGACTTTACTGAGGCATGACAGCAAGGAGATACGTCTGTATGACGCAGGTTGGGATGGGTTTTTTTCCTGGTTTGAGGAAAGGGAGTATAATACTAGTCTGCCATCGTGAGGCAGACTAGTATTATACTTCCATTATACACGCTCCACATCCCCGGGGCTTACTCCACATCCTCCACATCCCCGGAGCCGACTCCACGCACTCCACATCCCCGGGGCTGAGACCTCACACTCCACATCCTTGGGGAGTCGGTAAGAAAGCGTCACAGAGTATGCTGGTCTGCTCACCTTCTTATAATTCCAGATCACATATTACCTGTCAAAATAATGTATATTAATAATGGCTCCATTAACATATAAAGTTCAGGTGTGACATGAAATATTTGTACGTGTGTAGTGCTAAATAAAACAGTTACTCTGCGTGAGCTTTAAACTCTCTCATAACCGGCAAGTTTATAGATTTATATATAAACGGCTTCAGAAATTATATAAAATACAAGTCGGATACTCAGGTACTCCTGTTGCTGTAGAGGTTGCCGTGGCAATACACTCGGATAGAATAGCCTATTGTGCATAAAGCATGTTGCAAAATCTCCCAGAGCATATGTCTCGTGTTATGTTCACAAGTTGTGTGTGTACGTGACTCGCCCACTTCCTTCCTGAGGTGGCATTCCAATAATATCTGCTGGTTTTAACTCTAATTTTATTTAACAGTAACAGGGGAGCCAAGTTATATTTTCTTGTGTATTTATTTATATTCAGTCCTAGTAAATACTATTTTATTAAGTTTAAACACTAGACTGAAGTTTAAAAGTAATGAGAGTTAATATATTTACCTGTTGTTGATGACGTCACGAAGCTCCCACTTTCTTAATTCTTAATGGGGTAACTGTAGTATGTTAACATGTATGTCGGATTTCCGACATAGGTTAGGAACTACACTACACTGTTAGTGGGAGTGAATGGGTGTCCGGCAAAGTTGCGAACTAAACTACACTGATGGTGGGCGTGTATAGGGCTGGGCCAAGGTGGAGAACTATATAATACTGTTGGTGGGCGTGTATGGGTCTCAGGCAAAGATGAGAACTATACAACCCTGTTGGTGAGCATGTATGCAATTCAGGCAAGGTTCGAAACTATACTATACTTTTGGTCTCAGGTAAGATTGATAACTACACTACACTGTTGGTGAGTGTTACGGTATCGACACCATCGTCGGAATGAGGAGTGGCAATTTCAGCACCATCTATGGATCTGCATTCCAAGTCCCCTAGTATTGGGTGCTATTTAGAAAACGCCATCTGTTGGTGGGGGCCTGGTATCAGCGAATGGCTTCAGTTTCCTGCCTCAGTCAGAATGTGGGGTCGATGTGGATGACCTCTGGTGGATAGTGTATTAAGATCAGGGCCATCTAGGTTGTGGCTACAGGTCACAATGTCAAGTTCTTTCCTGGAACTTGAACTCATCCTGGTGAATGAGTGTTATCCCAGAGTCACCCAGTGTATCGTCCATCTGGCTAATGACATTTTTATGTCCACAGATGGGACCTATGGAGGCGATTGAGCTGTGGAGAGCAGTTTTACCTTGGGCAGTCCACGAACTCTTAGCAGGGTCCTGCGATAAGACTAAGCCGCCGTCAATCCGAGCAGTGTGTGTGTTAGATGCTGATATACGGTGTTGTTGAAGATCGACGTACCTGGGATTGCCTTCTAAGAGTTAAGGGAGACAGTGATGTGTCTATTTGTGAAGTGCTGCTAGCAAACTGCTAGAGGCTTCTAACAGGGTGTTCGCTACCCCTGTGTATGATTGTCTGAGACTCCTGTCAGCGTGATGCTGAAGCCCTCTGCCAGTAAGTATCTGGAGAGTGAAGGAGGGGGTGTAGACACATTGTGATACTGTGTGGGTGGACTGGCCCCATGTAGAAGGTGAACTCGCCAGTGCTTGCCAGTGGACAACGTACACTTGGATTGTGGGTTCACTGGGCTTGACGAACACTGTTATTGTGTTGTGCCCTGAGTGAGAGGAGTAGTTGTACAAAAGTAATATAATAATCTATTATAGTGTAAATATATTGGTGAAGGGAATTGTCTTGTTTATCCACCCCTTATTTATGCCTTGCACTCCTGCTTGATACAACCAGTTTCTTGACAGCTTACTACCGACTTGGGGTCGTATACAGAAAAGAGGTCATAACATCAAGAACCCGGTTACTGGCCCATAGTGGCCGTAACAGTAAGCCTTTATGGGTCACAGCAGAGGCTGCGAACAATACCTCAGTTAGTGTGCGTGCACGGGTCTCGGGACAGGTTCGGAACTATACAACATTGATGGGGGGCGTGTATAGGTTTTAATTTAAGCATGGTTGAGAACAATACAACACTGATTTTTGAGCGTGTATGCGACTTGGGCAAGGTTTGGAACTATACTACACTGTTGGTGAACGTACATGGGTCTGGGGTAAGGTTGGGAACTATACTATACTGTTGTTGAGCGTGTACAGGTCTCAGGACAGGATAGGAACTATACTACATTGTTGGGGAGGCGTGAATGTGTCTCGGGCAAGTTTAGGAACTATACAACACTCTTGTTGGGTGTGTGTATGGATCTCAGGATACCTTACCTTGAGGTTACCTTGAGGTGCTTCCGGGGCTTAGCGTCCCCGCGGCCCGGTCGTCGACCAGGCCTCCTGGTTGCTGGACTGATCAACCAGGCTGTTAGACGTGGCTGCTCGCAGCCTGACGTATGAGTCACAGCCTGGTTGATCAGGATAGGTTAGGAACTATACTACTTTGTTGATAGGAGTGTGTGGGTCTCGGGTATGGCTCAGGTAAAACTATACTACACTGTTGTAGGCGTGTATGAGTCTCGGGCAAGGTTGGAAACTATACTGCACTGATTGTGGGAGTGTATAGGTCTCGGTCAAGGATGGAATCTATACTACACTGTTGGTTGGCATATATGGGTCTCAGGCAAGGTTAGAAAATATACTAAACTGTTGGTGGGGCATGTATGGGTCTGAGGCATGGTTGGGAACTATACTACACTGTTGGTAGGCATGTATGGGTTTCCTGCAAGGTTGGAAACTATACAACACTGTCGGTAGTCGTGTATGGGTCTGGCAGTGTTGGAAACTTTACTTGACTGTTGGTGTGAGAGTATGGGTCTCGGGCAAGGTTTGGAACTATACTAAACTATTGAAGGCAAGTATGGGTCTCATGCAAGTTTGGGAACTATACTACATTGTTGGTGTGCGTGTATTCATGGGTGTATTCAAGTAAGGGATATCTGGGTCGGAGGACAATTATGGTGTTAGGATATATAAATAAACTAGGCCTTCTTTATATGACCTTTGTAACATGCTACTACTGTATCATGCTAGATATTGTATGAAACAAGATAATGAAACCCGAGTTGGGTTAAAAAAATTGTACCTATAGTCTGGAACATTAATATCCGCCATATACTTTTGGTCCTACTCAAGTGTTATTGATGCTGTTTAGCTAGATTCTTTTTCACTCTGAAATAACGTTTGTGTTCTGTTAGCAGCATGCAAAAAAACACTGCCTGAGGCCCATACACGCCCACCAACAGTGTTGTATAGTTTCCAACCTTGCAGGAAACCCATACATGCCTACCAACAGTGTAGTATAGTTCCCAACCATGCTTCAGACCCATACATGCCCCACTAACAGTGTAGCATAGTTCTCAACCCGGCCTGAGACCCCATATACGCCCAGCAAAAGTGTTGTATAGTTCCCATCCTTTCTTGACACCAATACACTCCCACCAACAATGTAGTATAATTCCTAACCTTTCTTGAGACACATACAAACTCATATCAGTATAGTGTTGTTCCAAACCATGCCTAAGACCCATACACGCCAACCAACAAAGTAGAATAGATCCAAACCTATCCTGAGACCTATACACGTCTTACAATATGTTGTATAGTTCCTAATTTTTGCCTGACACCCATACACGCCCAAAAGCAATCTAGTATAATTCTTAACCATTCCCGAGACCCATAAACGCTTACCAACAGTATAATATAGTTCCCAACCTCGCCTGAGACCTATACACGCCCACCAACAGTGTAGTTTAGTTCCCATACGTACCGGAAACCCATTCATGCCTACCAACAGTGTAGTATATTTCCCAACCTTGCCTGAGGTAACTCACAATTTTGGCCTCGATAACTATATCGCAGCTATAGATAACTGCATGGCAGTTTTGGATAATAGAACTGTATTTCACAGTTGGTGGGCGTGTATAGATCTCGAGCAAGGTTGGGAACAAAACTACACTTTTGGTGGGTGTGTATTGGTCTCAAGCATGGTTGAGAGAAATTCTACAATGTTGGTGAGCGTGTACGGGTCACATGATAGGTTAGAAACTATAGTACATTGTTGGTGAGAGTTATTGCCCGGCTGGCTGCGTGCTGACGTGGCGGTACTGACATGGGGGGCCTTCAACTTCCTCCTGTTCTGCGTCAGAATTCCGTGGGTCTGGAGTTCTCTGGTAAGGCTGGTTATCCAGCCGTTGAGTTAGTGATGTGTGACATGCTTCGTGTCCCCGTGGAGGATGTCTACGGAGTTGAGCTTGTTACAGCCCACCGAGTGATTGTCAAGTTCGTGAGGGAGGAGGAGTATCGGGACTTCCTACGTCGGTACGAAGGGCGTTCGTTGCAGTTGCCAGATGGCGCCGGCTCTGTTGCAGTTTCGGACCGCAGTGGTGCCCTGACGTATGTCAGTGTGCACGGTGCGCCCCTGGAGTTCCCTGAAGACCTTCTCCGGCGCTTCTTCGGGAGGTATAGTACTGTCATCAGTGTGCGGGTGAACACGCTTTCCTCAGAGAAGTATGCTGGGAAGCGGACGAACATCCGTACCTTAGGTATGCGCCTGCGGTCGGATATTCCATCTTCCGTCCGGCTGCTGGGTTACTACATTCGGGTGTATTATGCCCGGCAGCCCCGTACCTGTTTTCGATGTGGCCAGTTAGGGCATCAGGCTGCCGGGTGCTCTGAGGCCCCTGCTGCACCTGTCAACTTGTTCCGGGAAGAGGATTTCCCGCCGCTCCCTCAGGGAGTGGATTCCGGAGATGAGGAGGGGCAGGTCCCGTTTGCTGCTGATGCAGCCCCCCCTGCGTCACCCGACATGCCCCCGTGGTTGCTGTCCCTCCTCAGGGTGTTGCAGTGGCTCCTGTCGCTGGTCAATTCGCTGTGCCAGTTGTTCCCGAGGGTCTTCCGGATGGTCTCTGCGAGTCATCTTCATCTGCCTCGTCTCCTGCTGATGCGTCGGGGCCTGCGCCCTCGCCTGGTGTTACGGTTGTGCTGAGTGCTGGGGCTGCAGAGCATCCTGTTGTGTGCGGCCCGGTTCCCCCTGTGGTTGAAGCTGCTGCCGTACTGCGACGGGCGTCGGTTCGCACGGCTTGTGAAGCCCGTGGTTCTGGGTCAGCCTCCGGCTGTGAGGATGTGAGGCCGGTGCCCAAGCGTTCCAGGCGTTCTTCTACTGCTTGGGCTGATGTGGAGGACTTCGACGCAGGTGGAGCTTCGAGCGATTATGTGGCGGTTCCGGGTGCTTCGCGCTCTACGTCACTGGTGGTTGCTGACGTGCATGTGTCTGCTGTTGACGATGGTTGTGTGCCTGATTTACCTCCTGTTATTTCTCCTGCAGATGGTTCTCCGCAGTGGAAGGTGGTTGCTCCTACAGACGTGGGTGGTGAGGGTTCTGGTGCGAGCCGTGGCGTCAAGCTGGTGCTGAAGAAGGATGCCAAGCGTGGGGGGTCCCTGCAGGTTCAACGTCCGGTGGTTGGCGCGGGGCCCTGTGAGGCAGCCGAGGAGGCTCCCAATGCGCTGCCCATTGCCCGGCCTCGTGGGAAGGAGCCTTTCCCTCTCATATTGGCCTCCGGAGTAGCGTGTGATGATAAGAATCCTTTGCGGTTTGAAATTGTTGAACGCGTGCGTCCTGTTCCGTGGTGCCCTTCTTCCATCTGGGTTCCGCGGGCTCGGTGTTTTATTGTGGGTGTGCCGGAGTTGATGCCTGATCCTCGTACGGTTCAAAATGAACCTGTTTCGGAGGACATCATGTTACTTTGGGAGGCATATTGTGTTCGATTCCCGGTGGCGGAGTGGCCGGATAAGTATGAGACACTTGAGTAGTCTGTGTGCTTGCTGTGTGCTTGGACCTGTGGTTTGTTTTGCAATGTGTTGTACGCATTGTGCGCCCATCAGGCCGGTGTTATGTTTGTTCTCATAACCGTTGTTTTGTTGTATTTCTTGTATTTCTGGTATTGATGTTTCTTTTTCCTGTATTTCATTATGTTTCTGTTCATTGTTGTGTTTTTGTTGTCGGCCCTTCAGGCCGGTATTTAGTGTCTTTATATAAATTTGTATTGATTTGTTTTGTGCTGAAGTGTCTTGTTATGTTTCTTGATGTACTTTATGTTGTGTTTTATTCTCGGTCCTTCAGGCCATTGCATGTGTGTTGTTACTTGTACCTGTTTTGTTTTCTGGTGTGCGTGGTTTGCTTGTTTCTTATTATTGTTTATTTTGGCCTCGCCCTTTGTTTGTTACGGGGCGGTTGGTTTGGTGTGAGTGTTTTTATTCCTGTATTGTTTTTGTGCTGTACGTTTGACCTGATGTTTTCATATTGCTTTATCTGTTGTACGTGTTTGTTCTTTATGTTTTGTTTGGTATTTATTGTGTTTGTCCGGTTATGTTTCCTGTTATGCCTCTTGATGTCTGTTTTGTTTTATGAAGGTTTTGTTTTGTGAAGTTACTGTGATTGCTAGTTTGCCATTGTATTATATTTTGTGCCTTGATGTATACTGTATTTTTCTATGCGTTTATTGTGTTTGTTTTGTTGTGCTATGCTATCGGCCCTTCTGGCCGGTGGTCTATTGTTTTATTTTGTTCTGTTATGTATTCTGTATTGTTTGTATTGTTTTTATTGTATTTAAATTGCATGCTTTGCATGTAAAATTAAAAAAAAAATAGTACATTGTTGGTGGGCGTGGATGGGTCTCAGGCAAGGTTGGGAACTATACAACATTGTTGGGGGCTTGCATGGGTCTCAAGATAGGTTAGGAACTGTACAACGCTGTTGGTGAGCGTGAATGTATCTCAGAAAAGGTTAGGAAATATACTACATTGTTTGTGCGCGTGTATGGGTTTCAGGCAATGTTGGGAACAATACTACATGGTTAGAGGGCGTGTACGGGTCTCAGGCAAGGTTGGGAACTATACTATGCTGTTGGTGAGCGTGTACAGGTATCGTGATAGGTTACCGTCTATGGTACACTGTATACAGGGCGAGTATGGGGTCTCAGGCAAAGTTAGGAGTTATTCTACGCTGTTGTGGGCGAGTATGGGTCTTAGGCAAGGTTGAGAACTATACAACACTTTTGGTTAGCGTGTTTGGATCTCAGGCAAGTTTAGGAACTATACTACACTGTTGGTGGGCATGTATGGGGTTGGAAATTTCCGTCAAGGTTGGAAATTTTATTTGGCTGTTGGTGGGCGTGTATGGGTCTCGGGCAAGGTTTGGAACTATACAAAACTATGGTGGGCATGTATGGGTCTCACGCAAGTTTGGGAACTATACTACACTGTTGGTGTACGGGTATGGATGGGTAATAAAGTGAGGTTATCCGGGTCGGAGGACAATTATGGTGTTAGATAAATAAATGAACTAGGCCTTCTTTATATGATCTTTGTAACAGGCTACAACAGTTTCGTGCTAGATATTTTATGTAACAAGAGAGTGAAAACCTATTTGAGTTAAACCGTTTTGTACTTATTGTCTAGAACTTGAATAACTGTCAAGTATTTGTTGCCTTACACAATTTTTACTGATGCTGATTTGTTAGATTCTTCTTCACTCTTAAATAACATTTGTGTTCTGTTAGCAGTATGCAAAAAAGTGTAAAAGTCGCTTTTGTAACAAGCAATCAACCCTCTTTGTTCCCAGTCGTAATTATTATTATTTTTATTATTTTTTGTATTATTAATGCAATAGATGGTTTACTCTAACATTTGTTTTATTATTGTATTATTTTATTATACGATTAATATATACTATTACTATTATATACTATACAATTAATAAAACAAAATATATAAAAAACTAATAGGAGTGGTAGTTTGAGTAGCAGGCTGCTACTCAAACTTCGGCTTACAACCTTCTGCTTCCTTCATTGCTTTAGGGTGCAACACATGTCACAACAAAAATATTAAATTATTTCCTACTCTACAAAAAGCATCAATCTCTTACCTTGCACTGCGCCTTTCGTGCCAAAACTCAATCAAGCACTCCCTTCAACATCAAGGTCCACATGATCCTCTGTTTCATTACTCTAGGTCCCCTACTACAATCATCATCTGGGTCCTCAAAATATTCTGTAAGGTACTCCTTCAGTTCCTCCAATAAGCTGCAATGAAGTCCTCCGTAAATGTCAAGGGAAGCTCTCTCCAAACGCTTCCCACAAACGACGTGTAGCTCCCTACATTACTCGAAGATTCACTTTGTTTCTGGAGTTCCACTCCTCAACTTCTAGTCCTGCACCACCTTGGAGTTCAGCTCCCATTATGAGTTTCAGCTCACACTTGGAATTCAGCATACACTCCTCCTGTGGTATGAAGTTCTCTCAATAACTTCTCCCAGACAAAATCTTGAAGTTCTCCAACCGAAACGTTGCATTATTCACACACAAACAATGATGTTTTCCTACACAAACGTTGCTGTTCTCCCACAAAACCTTGCAGTTATCCCACAAAAACGTTGCAGTTCTCCCACACAAACCTGCAAATCGATCAACTTACCATAATAAACGTTTTCCTAACAAAACATAATTAAATGTATGTACAGAAAATAAAACTCCTCCATCCGACATCTCTTTAAACACTATTGAGTCGCCGTGATGGTCTTCCCCCATCCTGGCGGGTCCACGTAGGAACGTGTCCAGACACGTCGCTGTCCGCCTCCTCGGTCGTCGCAAGGCTGGAGGCTTTCATCTTCAGTCAGCACTTGACCTTCGGCGAGGGCGGACATACTACTCCTCCCTCCAGCATCGTCTCTTATCTCTAACCTCTTATTTGAGTTCACTGTCACAATAAAATATATGTTCTACATGCATGAACATTTGCCATGATCGCTAGGCACACGATCAAGCACAGGCAACCTCTGTAACAACTGTCATATGAGCTTATTGCCGAATTTGTATCTCAAGGGCACTCGGCTGTGGCGCTCCCAGATGTCGTCCTCTAAGACATCCAACAAAGTTTCTTTTTGATGGCCTCACAGCTCTTCTGCTCCTGATTTGAGTACATTAAGTCATCAAACAGACTTCACACATAAACGCCTGCTTGATTCCTTCGTCTTGAAGGAGCAGGGTTCCTCCTACTGTCAGGAGATCAACAGAGTACAACTATCTCTCAGACGACTCCTATGACTCCAGTCATTATGTCCCACTAGCCTCACTTCGTGTCACCAAAGCATTGACATCTCATTTCATGTCACTTATTTACATGGCCATCTTCTGCTCATATTTGTAAATTATTCACTGACATTTATTACATATCTAATATATACATCTTTCCTCTGACCTCTCAATCAGGTCCAGAATGCAGAATAACTTTCTCTGGGGTAGACTCGTTCCTCCCAGGCTACATGTGGTCATAACACTCCCCTCCCCTTATTTTTGAGAGTTATTCTAGGTGGCCAGGGTCGTGACAAAGCGTCCGCCACCACATTATCTCGTCCTCTTATATGCCTTATTTCCAGATTATATTCTTGAAGCAACAGAAACCACCTGGTTAGCCTCTGATTCACGTGATTCATCTTTCTCAGGAACATCAGGGGATTATGGTCTGTATGCACAGTAACTGGGTAACTTCCTCCACTTACGTATTCCTAAAAATGTTTCAATGCTAGTACTAATGCTAAGGTCTCCTTCTCGACCGTACTGTACGATCTCTGATGCTTGACAAACTTCTTCGAGAAGAAAGTCACGGGTCGATAAATTTGATCTTTCTGCTGTGTCAGTACAGCTCCGGCCCCTACAACACTGACATCTACGAACAAAGCAAACGGTGTTCCAAAATCTGGCGACACTAACACAGGCGCTTCAGTCAATATTCTCTTGGTTTTCAAAAACGCCTCCTGTGCTACTCCGTTCCATTCCCACTTCTTATTCCTAGACAACAAACTTGTCATAGGAGTAGCAATAGTGGAAAAATTCTTACAGAACTTCCTGTAACATCCGAGCCTACCTAAGTATCTTAACAACTCCTTCTTTCCTTTGGGTACTGGGAAATTATCGATGGCTTCCACTTTTGTTTAAACTAGAGCAACCTCACCTTGCCCTACCACATAACCTAAGTACTACAGTCGTGATCTTCCAAACTCACTTTTTGCCAGGTTAATTGTCATGATGGCCTTCTCTAAAAGATTTGTTCGGCCGGTTAATCTGTTTACATGCTCTCTCCAGGAGTCTGCAAATACCACATTACCGTCGATACTACACAATCCATTGCGCCTTGCAATACCTGGTTCATAACACGATGGAAACATGGTCTTCTTCTAAGTGACCCAACTTCTCTCACACCTTGGCTAGGCTGTCTGCGACAGACACGTTCGCTTCATCAGTCCTCTCTACTTACTGTTTCCTCCCTCTGTTTCTTCTTCTTGCATTCCACACGTCAAGATTTAGACATTTATTGCCTGTACCTCCTCTGTCGTCCTCATATTTCGGTTGGTCATCCTCATGCTTTAGTCTGTCGCCATCACACTTCAGTCTCCCGTCTCCATACTTCACTCTCCCATCTTCATAATTCACTCTGTTACCTTTACCAACGATCCTTTCTCTCATTTCCTCATTAATCGGAGACTTCATCCTCTTCGACTTCCATCGAACCTTCGACTTTCTTCTACTCTTCCATGCTTGCATTATATTCTTCCTCTTCTCCCGTTTCGCTCTAATTTACAACTCCAATTCTTCTCCTCCTTCAACACTTCCTCGTTCCCTCAAAGCTTCCTCAAGTACTGTACTACACTCAACAGCACTCGACCATACTTGTCGCTCTACTTCTTCTAGAGTGCTCGTAAGCATCTCTCCACACAAACTATCTCTTCTCACCTCCTCCTCTTTATTATTACTCCTCTTCACGATCTCTTCGCGCTTCCCATGAAATGCGCCAGCTTCTGACATCTCGCACAACTCAACATCATCATCCCTCCACATATTTTCATGTGGACAACTAGCCACTCTACCCTCGTCTCAATCTTTCCATACTCTTCTTCCCCTCTGTCCCCCTTCCTTTTATCGCCACCTTCTGACTTTCGAGTTCAGCAGGCTCAATTCAGGCTGA
This sequence comes from Procambarus virginalis, assembly GCA_020271785.1. Lineage (NCBI taxonomy): Eukaryota > Metazoa > Arthropoda > Malacostraca > Decapoda > Cambaridae > Procambarus > Procambarus virginalis. The sequence goes on from WNGS01135237.1 coordinate 1,905,524, forward strand.
GAATTCTCTACTCAGGTCCACTTTGTTTACATTAGTTCTCTCCGGCAGGGGCATCCTCACTTCGGACCTCTCCATGTCCTCCTTTTCACGAGCTAGACCTTCACCAAACAGCCACGCTATCTCCACGTCGATATCTTCACTCAGTGGAGTCGACACTGTCACATCCTCTCCAGTGTCACCCTCGTCGGCCACCTCTGCCCTCGTCACTACAGAGACAGTGGTACATTATGACTTGGCTGTCCTCTGACTCATCCTCTAGGATGCTAGTCAGATCCACTCTATCAGGTGTCCCATGAGTGCCATGACCCTTCTGGCACAGCTTCCGCTATGAGCTTCGGCAACACCATCGACTAGCGCAAGTCATTACCAAGGATTATTACAGCATTACCATTGCTGTTCAACACGCTCCCGCTACAAATAAGGGGCATAACTGGCAAACCCCTCACAGTGTTCAAGAGAGAACTGGATAAGCACCTCCAAAGGATACCTGATCAACCAGGCTGTGACTCATACGTCAGGCTGCGAGCAGCCGCGTCCAACAGCCTGGTTTTTTTTTTAGATATATACAAGAGTTGTTACCTTCTTGTACAGCCACTAGTACGCGTAGCGTTTCGGGCAGGTCCCTGGAATACGATCCCCTGCCGCGAAGAATCGTTTTTTCATCCAAGTACACATTTTACTGTTGCGTTAAACAGAGGCTACAGTTAAGGATTTGCGCCCAGTAAATCCTCCCTGGCCAGGATACGAACCCATGACATAGCGCACGCGGAACGCCAGGCGAGTGTCTTACCACTACACCACAGAGACTGTTAAAGAGGTTGATCAGTCCAGCAACCAGGAGGCCTGGTCGATGGTCTTGCCGAATTTTGCCGGGCCGCGGGGACGCTAAGCCCCCGGAAGCACCTCAAGGTAACCTCAAGGTAAGGATCTTTGGTAATGACTTGTATCTTGTATCACTTGTATCCCTGGAACAAGTATGTCAGGGCATACTCCCAACATCACCTCCGCCGACAAATAATCCGACTTCAGCCTGAAAGCACAAACGGGCATGTCACCCTCAGACAATAAATCTTTATACATACAGTAGAACTTGATTATTAGAACCTTTATCTTCCTACTGCCAGCTAAAAGTCGATCATCCGAGATCAGGCTTCTCAGAATCAGGTTCTGATTCGCTCCCGTATCCCTTAGGATGCTTACTTCCACTTCAGGTTGGCCTTCTATACTAACCCAACATTTACTAATGAAAAGACTATACCTCTCGTTCATCAAGTTCACTTTCTGCGGTTTGTCCTGAATCAAATTAACACAGCATTTTAGGAGTCAGACATGGTCGGGGTCACAACTCTCTTACCCTGCCGACAATCTTTCATCATGTGACCTCGTCCGTTACACTTATAGCATCTTATTTGGGAGAAGTCTCTTCTATATCCTCCTGAGTGGCTTTGACTTTGTCCACTGGAGTTCGAGGTTCTCTGCACAGGTGACCTACCTGCACTCCGCTGGGTCTGGCTGGACTCCTGACTTCTCGGTACATAATTAGTTTCTCGCTTAGCTCCTTCATCCTCACTTTCATAAGAAGCGTACGACCTACTTTTCTGAGTTTTAGAATACTTTCGTTTACTCGCCCATATATGAAAGAAATTCTTGCCCCAGGTTTCAATGGGTCTGCCATAATTTCGTCTCACATCACTCTTCACTCCGCTTTCCCTTTGTGCCGTCTTCTCTCTTATTCTGCTTTAGCTGTCTCCAACTTCATTCTAGCCAGTTCAGTCTTGGCCATCTCTAGTTCAGCCTTGACTCTTGTCCAACTTTTGCTTTCTCTTGTCTAATTTCCATTTTCCCCTGTTCATTATTAGCCTTTTCCTGTTCGGCTTTAGCTTTCTCTTGTTCAGTTTTAGCTTTCTCTTGCTCAGCTTTAGCTCTTTCTTGTTCAGCCTTAGCTTTCTATTGTTCAGTTCTAGCTTTCTCTTGCTCGGTTTAGGCTTTCTCCCGTTCAAACCGAGCCTGTCTCTCTTCACGTTGTACCTCATTGTCTTCCAGTTTCAACTTTGGTTCCACCTTGCTCCTCTCAAGGCTGCTTTCCCTGCTGCTACTTGAGTTTATGTTGATTCCTTCATCACTGGCACATAATCCGTTTCATCAGAAACTCCTTCCAACCTTTTTGGCTCTTCATTCCGAGCCCGACCCTCAGCTCCTTCTCCCTAGCACTGTTCCTCATGTTCCTCACATTGGCGCTTTGCTTCCTTCTTCTCTTGCTTTTGTTCCTTTAACCATGACCGCAGTGCCTCCCATCTATTCTCTATTTTATCATGCCTCCCCTTTAGGCCGAAATGGTCTTCTAACATCCTTATTTGCCTCCCACTGCACACATCCAGAATCTTCTCATTATGAGTTTTGCAGAACATGCTTACTCTGTCTACCTGCATTAGTGTCCTGATTTCCATCTAGATACTAGGCGCCCTGTATGATTTGAACCTAACACCATACTTCCTAGCAATCAACGAAAGTTGTTCCATGGTACAATTCTGCAAAATTTCGTCATCTCTTGTATAAACGTACCTCTGAGCTCTTGCAAGGTCTTTCACTGAATCTTTCAAATTCTGCACCGCTGCCGTCCTGTCATGTGGGTCTTCCCGAGAGAGAGAGAGAGAGAGAGAGAGAGAGAGAGAGAGAGAATACCTGCAGTCACACGGGCTACCTTCTGCTGCAATGAGTATATCAGTCCCACCTTCTGGACTCGAACTGTAGGTGTGTCAATTCAATACCCCTAAAACGCCTCCAATTATATTATCAGGGGTAGAGGGAACTGGGAGAGGTTTCCATATACATACAGTGGAACTTGATTATTAGAACCAACCTGATATTAGCTTACCGTCGAACAGAGGACCAAACCACTCCCCGTCGGTCGACCAGCAATGGATACTGGAATGCTTGCAATTAATTAGGAGATCACCCTGATAAGCGTCTGGTTCTGGGAGAGGGGTTCAGCATTACCTTCATTCGGGGATACGGTTCACACTGCCTAGTTGTCAGGAGTACACCCCGCTCTTGAGCTGCCGTGACTCCCCGCACTCTCCTTACTGTTGAATGATCTATCAACCCCCCCAATAGTTAGTTATTGTCCATTATCGCCCAAGTTATAGCCGTCTCTCTCTCTCTCTCTCTCTCTCTCTCTCTCTCTCTCTCTCTTAGTGAGGAAGCCTCACCAGGACATGAGCAAAAGCCAGCTGACAAATACAACATTTAATGTAATAAAACATACAGAATATAGATACAGGAATAGTTATACAACAATGAAACCTTTTAGGCTGCTACCAACTTATAACACTCCAATATCGCCTGTAAGAGAATGCTCTCTCAAGATTCTCCCACAGCTGACTTGTATGACTCATTGCAGTGCACAGTTCACTGAACTTCGTGCACAAGGCCCTATCTCTGTTAACCCTGGATAATAAACTGGCATGTTGGGCATCTACAGAATGCCCACATAACCAGAACACGTTATAATACGGAGGCTGCCGTATGTCCAGGCAGGAAGTAGATACAGGAAGTTAAGCATACTTGCCACAAAGGGTCAGTGAGTACATTGGCCGGTGCCAGCGTGAGAGAGGAGAGGAGACGCCTGCGAGGCGACAGCCTGACCCTGAGGTCAACCTCAACCGGTGATGAAGAATAACAGCTGTGACGTGGTCGTGACATGTTCATGACGTCACCTCTGCTACTGATCATGGTACGGTCAATATGATTGGTTCCCGCTCATTTGCTGCAAGAGTTACAATTGGTCAAATTGTAACTCTTTTGTGTGTGTCCGGAGCCGCTGGCAAAAGCATTCTCGTGAGGAAGCTCTTGCATAGAGGACGTGTCCTGTTCTGTCTATCGGCCAATAGACTGAACACCGTCTATTCCTCACCGTCAAGTTAAACTCAGCGTCTTTTCAATATACCAACACTCGCTCGGAATCGCGACTGTGATATATTGTTTAGAAGCCTAGTGGAAAGTCACCAGAGCGAAACAGGCTGGTATCAGGTAACCCCTAGTGACAAGTGGAGATCGTCTGTGAGTGACCTAGAGTGAACTAAGGAGGGCCACTGCCTACGTAACCTGTGTGTGACTTCACCACAAGTGTACCTGCATGGTACAATAAAATCAGCCGCCAGCCGCCACTCTGTTCCGAGCGTGTAGCCCGCCGCCGCCACCCTCACTGTACCACGTGATGTCACCACCTTTCTCACCGCCAGTGCCAGAGTGTGTGCGTGTGTCTGTGACATACAATGCGCCCTCCTGCGAGTACCCCCCCGTTCTCACGTATGGTTTGTGGAAAACCTGTCGTCAATGGTTTCACTCCAAGAACGAGGAAACCAGCTATCAGGACACCTACAGTGCTTGCATAAATGTGCCTGAGTGAGTGAGTGAATAAAGAGAGGTACCCCATCTGTAAGTATAAGATCTTGTCATTGTTTTACTGTGTCTGTCTGTGTTGATCTGAGCATCAACCACAGTTCTCACCTTCTCATACCTGACACAGGTTATAGGTGAATCGACGGTGTATGCGTGGTTATCTGTGTGGTATCACGGCATTACACTTGTCTGTGAATGTGAGCTTCACATACACCACACATTTAGTATTGTGTGACATTTTATTGTGCATGTTATTGCCTGTCCCATGACAGTGTATTTGTGAGTTATTGCATATCATCATCCCCGAGTATCCAGTTTTTTTTTTTTTTTTTTTTTTTTTTTACATGCAAGCATGCAAGTATAAGCAATAAATACAATAAAATTACAAAGAAACACAAATGAGCAAAACAAACAAACCACCGGCCAGAAGGACCGACAGCACAGTACAAAAACATCAATAAACAAATAGCGCAAACAGGCAAACAATACCCAAATTACAATAACACATAAAACAAGGTCATAATACACATAGAAAGCAGAGGAGAACAAAATAAAAAATAAACAAATAAATAATAAAATCATGAAACAAAAAAACCATAAACATAACAACAAACCAATAAACAAACAAAAAACATGCACAACCACTCACGTAAGAGGGCAAACAGCATAGCCATAGGGGCACATAATACATCAGAATCAAAGAAACAGATAATCATGAAAAGGTATAGCCTAATTACAATAAAACAGGGACATTGAGAAAACTAAACACGACATCGGCCTGAAGGGCACACAATACACTAATTACAATAAACAGGGACATTGAGAAAACTAAATACGACACCGGCCTGAAGGGCACACAATAAATACCACAGAACATACTAAATCCACTACAGACGCGAAATACTCAGCAAGCACACAAACTATCAAGAGTGCGCATACTTATCCGGCCACTCAGCTGCCGGGAAACGAAGACAATACGCCTCCCAAAGCAACATGATGTCGTCAGAGTGACTATGGGCCGTACGAGGATCGGGCATCAAATTCGGCACACCCTCAACAAAAGCCTGAGCCTGTGGAACCCAGATAGTCGAGGGGCACCACGGAACAGGCAGCACTCGGTCAATAAAGCCAAATTCCAAAGGGTTGGTCTTCTGATCGTACGCCACGCCGGAGGCCAAGATGATCGGGACGGGCTTCCCCCTACAGGCGCGGGCAACGGGCAGCGCACTTGTAACCTTGGCAGCCCACAGGGCTCCGCAGCAACCACCGGACGGGACACCTGCAGGGGCCCCCCTCGCTGAACATCCTTCTTTAGCAACAACACGAGTCGCGCGGCCTGCACCAGCACCCCCCGCACCAACGTCCGGAGGAGCAACCACCCCCCACTGCGGAGAACCGCCTACAGAAGAAACAGGAGGTGAATCATACACACAATCCTTGGCATCAGCAGGTACATGGACGTCAGCGACCACCACATCATCTCCCGAAGACCCATCGGCGTCGAAACCTCATCACACATCAGCCATGCAGTAGAAGAACGCCTGGACCGCTTGGGCACCGGGCGCACATCCTCAGAGCCGGAGGCGGACCCAGAACCACGGGCATCACAAGCCGTGCGAACCACCGCTCGCCTCATGACGGCAGCAGCCTCAACCGCAGGGGGAACCGGACCACATACAACAGGAGGCCCCACAGCCACCCCAGCACTCAGCGCAGCCGGGACCCGAGGCGAGGATGCAGGCGAGCACGCAGGGCCAGGCGCAGCAACTGAAGACGGGTGAGCAGACGGCGAGGAGGGAGCATCAGAAAGGCCACGGGAGCATCAGGGACAGGAGCAGGAGTATCCACCGAGGGCATCGCAACATCCTGAGGAGGGTCGGCGACATTCGGGGGAACGTCCACCACAGGGGGCGCATCAGGCGACACAGGGGGCTTAGCCGCGTCCGGGGAGGCGTCCAGACCCACAGAAACCTCCTCCACAGGAAGCGGTGGGAAGTCCTCACTGAAGAGGTTCACAGGCGCAGAGGCCGGCGCAGAACATTCAGCAGCCTGATGGCCCGACAGGCCACAGCGATAACATGTCCGGGGCTGGCGGGCGTAAAACACCCGAACTGTGTACCCCAGCAGACGCACAGAGGACGGGATATCCTCCCGTAACCTCATGCCCAGGGTACGAATGTTTGTGCGGACACCCTTTAGTGGGCTCGAGGACACCACATTCACCCGCACACTAACGACGGCGCCAAACGGCCGAAGTACCAGCCGGAGCAGACCCTCCGGAAACTCCAAAGGAGCCCCATGGACGCTGACGTATGTGAGGGCACCACTCCGATCAGATATGGACACAGTGCCCGCACCATCCTGCAGAGGCAATGTCCGCCCCTCGTATCGACGTAGAAATTCGCGATACGCCATGTCTGCAGTGAATTTCAGGATCACCCGACGGGCCGTCACCAGCTCGACACCGTAGATATCCATCACAGGTACCTGCAGCTGCTCACACACCCGTGCAATCTCTGGGTATCCAGCCCGGCTGGAAAATTCCAGGCCCACAGACTGAGCCCGCAGTACCGGTGGGAGGGGGACCCCCATCGCAACTCAGTTCCGCCACGTCAGCAGCAGCCAGCCAGGCAACAACACTGGTAGGGCAGCGACGCCCCGCCACCTGGCGACCAAACAGCGAACAACTCCAGCAGTCACGGAGGGACACGTCCGCACTCCACGGCTGCTCCAAGTGCACTCATCCGAGTATCCAGTTGGAACATTNTAAGTAGCTAGATCAACCATAATGTCGTCTATTTCTGTTTCTGATAAATTGGTGTGGCAAGTTCAGCCACATATGTTGTTATTTGGCATTTAATTTGCTCAAATTTACCTGCAGCTGCTTGATAATAGCTTTCCTGGTCAGCATAATCAACTGGAGATTGTTGTGACAAATCTTCACATTTCTTGATCTGTCTTGTTAAGTGGTCTTTAAGACCTGCAAGGGTTCTTTTCATTCTCCCTGCATTATCCATATTGGCTAGTTGGTTAGCCTTCTGGGGCAAGTACTGATGGTAGCCTAGGGTAAAATTCTGCAATCACTAGGCTATAATCCTACCTCTTCTAGAGGTTAGCACTTAAAATTAATACATATTATATATGTACAATCATACACACTAATGATTTGAGTGATAAACCAGTGTCACTGGAAGTACCTTTAGGTTAGCTCCTCAAAATCACCCTAGGATGGTATAGACATAATTAATCACTCAAAGTGTAATGATCATAAGTAAATTATTATATAAACACAACTCAACTCAAGTTGATAAAATTACACCCAAAATAGGGTCTGTACCATTCATTAATGGTGCTAGGTTGTTTAATATAGTACAACTAGACTATGGTAATAATGGACTAGGATGAACAATAAATAGTTCAACTAGTCAATGGTAATAGGGGACTAGGTTATAAACACTAGTCAATGTATATCTTACCCTGTTGTGGGTTGGCAATTGGTAAACATTGTATTGAGAACACTAGTGCAATATATATTAAATAATTCTCTATTTTGGAGAAATAATATACACAATTATTGATTAGCCTCTATGAAACTTCTAATATTATCAAGAAGTATAAATATTATTAGTGACCTCGCAAAATTAACTCCACAAAATTCGTAGATAATCTCGCAAAATTAACACCACGAAATCCGTGAACAATCTCGTGAGGACACAGCCACTAATTTGGCTGGCTTCAATATTAGCGCTGTCATTTCACAGAATAAGAACCCTCCAAATACGTGGGTGACCATGAAACCGCTGAATCAGGCTGAACTGGGCTGTGGGGTTCCTGAGCTCGCTCGAGGCAACGCCGTCGGCTTTGACTGGTTAAGTATTGTATAAATCGCACTGCACTAGTACCAGTGTATTTAATGAATCCACTGGTTAACTGGTTCATTGGGTACTAAGATGACCATATAATCTGTCATCCAGCTCGAAGATGACCAATTAATCTCGGTTCAAAAGACCAAATAATCTAGGTTCGAAGGACCAAATAATGTGGGAACAACCTGTGAGATTTATATATATTTAATTTATATGAATTTATATAGAATTTATATTTACGTTAATTTATATATTTCGATAGCAATTTGTATGATGTTAAGTGGACTGTATTTCTGCAATAATCTCACAAATCGAGCCATACACATTAGGGGGGGTTTATATTAAATTTATATATATGCAGCCAATCAAACTACAGTATTAACTACACATATTAGTATACATTGAGGAGGTTCCTTATCTTATTATACAGCAGCTTAGTCCACCAGGTATAACTAGGATGTAGACACCAAATTATTCTATTTTGAGGCTACGGCTACTGTCACCCAGTAACTGATGTACCAAGTCTTGCTTCCTCTTCTTGTACCTGTGAAAGGTGCTAGCTATAAAGCCAGAATCCTAATATATGACAGGTATATCAGAGAAAACACTGTATAATGATTCAAATAAAGACCAAGGCTTAATTACCTTTTTTGAGTCGATCATTTGTGTTCTAACCGGTAGCCCATATCTACCTGACATTAATGGCCAAAAATGATTAGATAAACGGGTTTCGGTAGAACACTTAGCTTGTTTATTGTTGACTGCGTGTTGATGATGGAAGACCTTTGCTTTCCATAACACTTCGTCCAAGAGAAATGATAGGAGCCGAATTTGCTACCTGCGCCTCGGTGGTCTTAATAACAATGGCTTATAATAGGAGCCGAATTTGCCCCCTGCCTCTGGTCTTAACAACAATGGCTGACCACTCCCTCCTACTGACGCTCCTGGCTTACTTTGTCCAGATATCAGTAACTAATGGAAGGGTCACATTTACTTTATTTTGCTACTAATAATTAAGTTAATTAAAATGTTTTATGATGGTAAAAGTCCAAAGGTTAATGAATTTAAGAATAATTCCAACACAATAGCTGGTGAATTATAATAGTATGTGGTAATGATATCCCGTTTTCTATAGACGGAAAATTCCACTACGTTACATTTTCTATGGGTAACTTGTTTATACAATGGCAGCAATATTATCTGCAATTGCATGTAATATTATTAAATGGTGTTGGATTTTCCGACATAATTCCCCGGGGGCTGCTTACGGGTCAATGTCCTTTTTAGAACAGACGAACACCGATACTCCTCCTTCGAATTATTAGATTAATTTGATGTTAGTAGTTAGTAATCACACATTTGTGCGTCTGTTCGTACAGGACGGATGTCCCGTACTGGAGTTGCAGGGGTTAGAAGTCTAATGCGATTTCGTTTCCCTGTTAACTCTTGAAAGGCTAAAATTCAAGCCTAAATACATATTATTTAACCCAGAAGACTGAATGTGATCAAGTACTACAGTCAAGTATGATTCGGGGACTGCAGTGAGATCAGTGACATTAGATATAACTTGAAGCTTGTTCAGGTACCTGGTCACCTGATCTGATCAGTCATCAGATTTATAGGGGTTTAATTTAGTTAATTGATTCAGAGGATTGAATAGCCCATCATTAAACTCAATTATGGTTCTGAGACTGCAGTGGGTTCAGTGACATTGGTCGCTGTGACTTGTAGCTGTTTAGGCTACTGTTCACTGATTTGCCACTGAAGCCTCATGAACTCATCTTCAGCCTTAAATGATGATATTATCATCAACCTCTGTTACTATAGTCAGCTGTAATCTCCTTAGTATAATGCTACTGGAGAAGCTGACAAATTCAGATTTCTATTGGTATTGTTTATCTGCAGGCATAGGTCTCCTCAGGCTTGATACTGGGCCTGAGAGTAATTTGCCTCCTGCAGAATTTAGCATGGTTATGCCCTGATATTTAGTAGGGCTACCAATGAATCGATGGAAGTAGTCTGTACCTACAAGGAGACCGAAGTCGGTGAGGTGATCAGGCTTAATATTATCTGCCAATTTTATTCCTCTATTTCTCAGGAATGTGGCTGTTGCTCTCAGACCTTGAACTTGTAGGTCTACTGGTATTTTGTCTACCACAATGGCTTGTACTTGACAGACGTACCTGCCTAAACGTACTGATGGTTGTACCACTTGGTAGACTTGAGGTTCTGCATCTGTTAGAAACCCTGAGATGTTGAATGTCGTCTGGGCTACAGGCCTTAATTGTAGTTCATCTGCCAACCTTTTAGTGACATATGTTCTCTGGGATCCTTGGTCAAACAACCCATGGGTATGCTTATTCTGGATGGTAATTTGGGCAGTAGGCAAAGTTGTATTACCTTTAGACTGCCGATTGGACACTCTTTGTTTGTTGCACCTTGCAGTACTGTACTGTGGTGGGAATGCTATCTTCCACCTTGGGGTTTGGAGATGTTGTTTTGGTGTCTCTGCACAATGCTGCATGGTGCTGACCCTTGTTACACCTATTACAGGTGTGTAATTGGGTCTCACAGTCTTTGATGTTATGTTTCCTGAGGCACCTCGTGCAATGTTGCAAATCTTTGAGTCACTCAACACGGGCGTCACTATCAACAAAATTAGGGCAGTGGTACATTGAATGTTTCTCATTGCAGAACAAACATGTTCCATAGCTTACCTTGGTGTCACGTTCTTTGGTGACACAGTAACTATAGGCTTGGAGGGTCCCACTGCATATACGCCCACACTGCCACTGTTCCACTTTGGTGTTGAATTATATTGTCTAGATTGATTTGGAGTACCTTTGGTACTCTGTGGTGTACTATTATTGGTTTCTGAGGGTTTACTTGGTGGTTTTAATTTGTCATGTGTTCGTAATTGATGAACTACTGACCTTAAACCCTCAGATATTTCATTCATGGAAAAGATGTTTTTATTGTAATGAGCACTCATTTGTCTCAGTTCGTCCCAAGGTATTTTCTTCTGGACAATTATTTTCAAGACCCACTCTGCCCCGTTTGTATCTGCTGTCAGGCTGAGGGCATTGATCATTGATTCTACCTCCAGCTTGAAGACTTGGAGTGAATCAGCTGAAGCCTCCGGTGGGGGGTAAATGCAACAGCTCATGAACTAAATGTGATGTTCTTACTTCTGGATCAGCATAATTATCCTTGAGGAGTTTTACTGCCAGATCATAGCCGTCATTAGTTAATCTCAGATGGAATACTACTGTTTTAGCCTCACCTGATAATTGGCCTTGCAAATAAGAGAATTTACTACTCTTTGGTAAAGATTGTTTTGAGTCCACAAGGTCAACGAATTTGTTCCAAAATTCGTCCCAATCTTCCTCGTCTTTTCCTAAGAAAGTGGGTAAATTAATTGGAGGAAGTCGAGCCTCTGCTAGACTCGTATTAGATGCAACTGTTGTTTTGTTCTGGGCAATTAATTTGAAGTAAGGCTGTAACGTGGCCTGAGTGTGATCTTCATAAGTAGCTAGATCAACCATAATGTCGTCTATTTCTGTTTCTGATAAATTGGTGTTGGCAAGTTCAGCCACATATGTTGTTATTTGGCATTTAATTTGCTCAAATTTACCTGCAGCTGCTTGATAATAGCTTTCCTGGTCAGCATAATCAACTGGAGATTGTTGTGACAAATCTTCACATTTCTTGATCTGTCTTGTTAAGTGGTCTTTAAGACCTGCAAGGGTTCTTTTCATTCTCCCTGCATTATCCATATTGGCTAGTTGGTTAAGCCTTCTGGGGCAAGTACTGATGGTAGCCTAGGGTAAAATTCTGCAATCACTAGGCTATAATCCTACCTCTTCTAGAGGTTAGCACTTAAAATTAATACATATTATATATGTACAATCATACACACTAATGATTTGAGTGATAAACCAGTGTCACTGGAAGTACCTTTAGGTTAGCTCCTCAAAATCACCCTAGGATGGTATAGACACTAATTAATCACTCAAAGTTGTAATGATCATAAGTAAATTATTATATAAACACAACTCAACTCAAGTTGATAAAATTACACCCAAAATAGGGTCTGTACCATTCATTAATGGTGCTAGGTTGTTTAATATAGTACAACTAGACTATGGTAATAATGGGACTAGGATGAACAATAAATAGTTCAACTAGTCAATGGTAATAGGGGACTAGGTTATCTATAAACACTAGTCAATGTATATCTTACCCTGTTGTGGGTTGGCAATTGGTAAACATTGTATTGAGAACACTAGTGCAATATATATTAAATAATTCTCTATTTTGGAGAAATAATATACACAATTATTGATTAGCCTCTATGAAACTTCTAATATTATCAAGAAGTATTAAATATTATTAGTGACCTCGCAAAATTAACTCCACAAAATTCGTAGATAATCTCGCAAAATTAACACCACGAAATCCGTGAACAATCTCGTGAGGACACAGCCACTAATTTGGCTGGCTTCAATATTAGCGCTGTCATTTCACAGAATAAGAACCCTCCAAATACGTGGGTGACCATGAAACCGCTGAATCAGGCTGAACTGGGCTGTGGGGTTCCTGAGCTCGCTCGAGGCAACGCCGCCGGCTTTGACTGGTTAAGTATTGTATAAATCGCACTGCACTAGTACCAGTGTATTTAATGAATCCACTGGTTAACTGGTTCATTGGGTACTAAGATGACCATATAATCTGTCATCCAGCTCGAAGATGACCAATTAATCTCGGTTCAAAAGACCAAATAATCTAGGTTCGAAGGACCAAATAATGTGGGAACAACCTGTGAGATTTATATATATTTAATTTATATGAATTTATATAGAATTTATATTTACGTTAATTTATATATTTCGATAGCAATTTGTATGGTGTTAAGTGGACTGTATTTCTGCAATAATCTAACAAATCGAGCCATACACATTAGGGGGGGTTTATATTAAATTTATATATATGCAGCCAATCAAACTACAGTATTAACTACACATATTAGTATACATTGAGGAGGTTCCTTATCTTATTATACAGCAGCTTAGTCCACCAGGTATAACTAGGATGTAGACACCAAATTATTCTATTTTGAGGCTACGGCTACTGTCACCCAGTAACTGATGTACCAAGTCTTGCTTCCTCTTCTTGTACCTGTGAAAGGTGCTAGCTATAAAGCCAGAATCCTAATATATGACAGGTATATCAGAGAAAACACTGTATAATGATTCAAATAAAGACCAAGGCTTAATTACCTTTTTTGAGTCGATCATTTGTGTTCTAACCGGTAAGCCCAATATCTACCTGACATTAATGGCCAAAAATGATTAGATAAACGGGTTTCGGTAGAACACTTAGCTTGTTTATTGTTGACTGCGTGTTGATGATGGAAGACCTTTGCTTTCCATAACACTTCGTCCAAGAGAAATGATAGGAGCCGAATTTGCTACCTGCGCCTCGGTGGTCTTAATAACAATGGCTTATAATAGGAGCCGAATTTGCCCCCTGCCTCTGGTCTTAACAACAATGGCTGACCACTCCCTCCTACTGACGCTCCTGGCTTACTTTGTCCAGATATCAGTAACTAATGGAAGGGTCACATTTACTTTATTTTGCTACTAATAATTAAGTTAATTAAAATGTTTTATGATGGTAAAAGTCCAAAGGTTAATGAATTTAAGAATAATTCCAACACAATAGCTGGTGAATTATAATAGTATGTGGTAATGATATCCCGTTTTCTATAGACGGAAAATTCCACTAAAAGTTAAATTTTCTATGGGTAACTTGTTTATACAATGGCAGCAATATTATCTGCAATTGCATGTAATATTATTAAATTGTGTTGGATTTTCTGACAGCTCCAGCACACACTGGAAACCCAATGGGGTGTAAAAATTGTCTAAGCAAGTTAAATTATATCATTACAATTCAATGGAAGGGACAAATTAAATTCCTGGTGGACGTACTTGTCGTTAGGGGAGGTATCACGACGTAACGATGGACTAAGGGAAAAGTTATTATATAGTGAGCTCCAATAAAAAAACTAGACCACTTAACCTGCTGGTTGTCCACCGATGCAATCCTTGGATCGGTAATGGAGTAATTGCACACTCCAGCGCCGATTAATAGCAAGGGCCGATCGTGTAGTTGATAAAAGTTTCGCCTCTCCCTGGACTTAGGCTGCCACATTGTCTCAGACGTCGTCCACACGCGTGGAGGTCTCGTGTCCGATTCTCCTTCCTCAACCCCTCTCTCGCGCATGCGCAACATATATTAGTAGAAACGGAAAATTCTTTTCCTTGTAATTACTCTACTTAATACGTTAATGAGAATAGGGTCGCAATTATAGGGAGTTAAATATTGTTTCCATTCTCACTAAATAATAATAAATATGAACAGTGTTCTTATTGAACGAGAAATGGAGAGAATTTCTGTTTCCTCCATGACGGTTTAAGATAACAGATAAACTGTTATATAGTGATATTTTAGTAGATAACTCGTTGTTATTGAATTACTAGTTGTTATATTATCAGGTATTAATTCTTGTAAAGAATACTGACAAAGGTTGAGAATATTATTCAATTCTCTAGAATGTTGACAATAATTATGCCTTGCTGGATATTATCTGACACAATACTGTCCCTCGATGTGGTGAGAATTTAGTAAATGATGCGCAGATAGAAAAATATTATTTATATTAGTACTACAGTTAGTAGGGTTAATAGATACTATGCCTAGTATACAATGGTGATGTATTATGATACAATAAGGATGTATCAGTGTTGGAACTTTCCAACAAACTGCACTTCACATCGCTGGAAGATAGAAGAGCCCGGGGAGACATGATCACCACACATACAAAATTCTCAGGGCAATTGACAGGGTAGACAAGGATGGGCAATTTAACATGAGTGGTTCACGCCTAAAGGGGGACACAGGTGAAAGCTGAGTACCCAAATGAGCCACAAAGACATTAAAAAGAACTTTTTCAGTGTCAGTGTAGTTAGTAAATGGAATGCACTAGGAAGTGATGTGGTGGAGGCCGACTCCATACCCAGTTTCAAATGTAAATATGATAAAACTTGAGAAGCTCTGGATTGGGTCTCTGTTCCCCCAATCTATCTTCCCATGGTTGAAGTCTTCCATGATTAGTAGTCTGGATCTGTGTTTGTGCATGTGTGTGTGGTATGTTTTTGTGTGTATTTGATGTGTTTGTGAGTGTTTTGTGTGTGTGTGGTGTGTGTGTGTGTGTGTTGTGTGTGTGTGTGTGTGTGTGTGTGTGTGTTGTGTGTGTGTGTGTGTGTGTGTGTGTGTGTGTGTGTGTATTTGGAATGTTTTGTGTGTTGATGTGTTTTCTGTTTTTTTATTATGTTTGTGTTTGCCGTATTTGTGGGTTTCGTTTGTGTGTGTGTTTGTCTGTAATGGTATGATTTTGTGTGTGTTATGTTTTTATATGTGGTGTGTGTGTAAGTGTTTGTGTTTTGGTATGTGTGTGTGTTTTCTTATTATGCGCGTTTGTGTTTCGTATGTTTGTACTCACCCTAGTGTACTCACTCAAGAGAGCCGGTCGGCCGAGTAGGACAGCACGTTGGACTTGTAATCCTGTGGTCCTGGGTTCGATCCCAGGCGCCGGCGAGAAACAATGGGCAGAGTTTCTTTCACCCTATGCCGCGTTACCTAGCAGTAAAATAGGTACCTGGGTGTTAGTCAGCTGTCACGGATTGCTTCCTGGGGGTGGAGGCCTGGTCGAGGACCGGTGCCGCGGGGACACTAAAAAAGCCCCGAAATCATCTGAAGATAACATCAAGATAGTTGCATTCACCTCGGTGTGTTGTGGGGGGTTGAGCTTTTGGCTCTTTGGTCATGCCTCTCAACCGTCAGTCTACTGGTGTACAGATT
>WNGS01135237.1:1921741-1950226 GCA_020271785.1 Procambarus virginalis
CTGTACTAGCTCTATCTATAAATCCATCAACGTTTTGTATCTCACCTTGTATGTATGTACTTTACCTGAATAAATATTTGATTTGATTTGATTTGATTTACTTGGGTTGAACTTTAGTAGCCATTTGTTTGACCATTCCTTCAGTTTGTTTACGTCATCTTGCAGCCTCATACTATCTTCCTCTGTCTTAATCCTTTTCATAATTTTTGCATCATAAGCAAACAATGAGAGGAACGAGTCTATTCCAGTACATACAATGCCTAAAGCCACTATTACGCAAAGCGTTTCGGGCAGGAAAAACACGAACTAAAACTTAATACTTATTGAGATTAAAGTATAAATTGTGTTGAGAAATAAAAAAAAAATATAAAAAAGGGGGAGGGGGAACAAGGAAAAAAATAGCAAAAATACAATTTGGTCAACAAACAGCATTGTTTAAAATAGTAGACATGGGTTGACATTTTGGGGGTGAGGTAGGTTACATGGAGTTAATTAGGTAGTACTTAGTTTTTATCTTAAATTGGTTGGGAGAGGTACAGTCTTTAACATGATTGGGAAGGTCATTCCACATTCTGGGTCCCTTGATTTGTAAAGCATTTCTAGTTTGATTAAGTCGTACTCTTGGAACATCAAATAGGTATTTGTTTCTGGTGTGGTGCTCATGGGATCTGTTACAACCTTCTAGGAAGCTTTTAGGAAGGAACCTTCTAGGAAATCAGAATTGGCATTACAGTTCAGCGTTTTATATATATAAAATACACATGAGAGGATGTGCAGTGACTTAATATCTAACATATTCAGAGATTTGAGAAAGGATACCGACTGATGTCTAGGGCCAGACATAGATGCTGTCCTAATAGCAGCTTTGTGTTGAGTAATTAGAGGATGTAAATGATTTTAGGTAGTAGAACCCCAAGCACAAATACCATAGTTGAGATAATGATAGATGAGAGAGTAATAGTGTCACCAGGGCAGGGCTAGGTACATAATATCTGATCTTAGAAAGAATGCCAACAATCTTTGAAACGTTTTTTGATATATTTAGAATGTGTCCCTAGAAATTCAGCTTGAAGTCAGTGAGAACGCCAAGGAATTTGCCATCTACTTTGTTACAAATTTGGGTATTGTTTATCCTGAGATTTATTTGATTTGAGGATTTATTGCCAAACAAAATACAGAAAGTTTTGTCAATATTGAGGGTGAGTTTGTTGGCAGTTAGCCAAAGATGAACTTTAATTAGCGCAGTATTCACTGTGACATTTAGAGCAAAAGGTCAGGACTGGAGTAAATGAAGGTCATGTCGTCAGCAAAAAGAATTGGTTTGAGATGTTGGGAGGTATTTGGAAAGTCATTAATGTAGATGAGAAAGAGGAGAGGGCCAAGTATGTTGCCCTGGGGAACACCAATGTCGATGGGTAGGGCGGGAGAAATTGAATTATTCACAGAAGCATACTGGAGCCTGTCAGTAAGATAAGACTGACGGTATTGCAGGGAATGACCTCTGACTCCATAATGCTGCAATTTAAGAAGAAGGTTTTGGTGGTTGACAGTGTCAAAAGTCTTATGCAGGTCCCAAATAACCCAACAGGGAACTCATTTTTATCAAGAGCTGCATGTATCAAGTTAATCATACTAATAAGTGCATCGTTAGTGCTTTTTTTTGGGTCTGAAGCCATATTGACAAGAGCTAAATTGATATAGGTCTGAAGTTGATGACATCAGTGGGACCACCACAATAGTGGACAGGGGTTACTCTCGCTCTTTTTTTAGAATATCTGGAAAGGTTTGGAGTTCAAGTGACTTGTTGAAGAGCAATGAAATGCCAGGAGCTAAAGATCTGGAGACTTTTTTGTAAATTAGAGTTGGTATCCCCTCAAGGGCACTAGACTTGGTTTTAAGGGAAAGGATTATGTCAGTAGCATCAGTGTAATTAGTAGGCATTAGGTACAAAGACTGTGGATAGTTACCTGTTAGACAGTCCTGAATATTAGTACTGAAAGATGGAATATCATTTGCAAGGGATGACCTAATGGAAGAGAAGAACCTGTTGAACTCAAAAGCAGTATCAGAGGCTGAAAGCAGACCATCGTTATTGGACAGGAGTATTGTTTTTTTATTTAAAATCTTCTTTGGTCCCAATATTTATGAAATTGTGCTCCATGTTTTCTTAATGTTGCCCTTTGTGTGGGTAAATCTATCTTCGTAGTATTTAATTTTGGCTCTTCTAATAATTTTAGATAGCAGTGATGAGTAATTCTTTGAAAATTCTTTGGAGAAGAGTCCGAACCTATACTTCTTCTCAAGGTCATGTATTATATTATTTAATTTAAGTATCCCTTTTGTAAGCCAGGGATTGTTTAGCCTTTTAGTTGTGACTTGTTTCGTTAGCATAGGACAGTGGGTGTTATAAACGCTGAGAGTTTTGTGAAGAAAAGATTGCACTGCTAGGTTGATGTCCCCTATGTTACCTATGTTAAATGTAATTAATGTGTGACGGTAACGTGTTGGAAGTGGTGGTCGGCAGTCTTCCAAATAGCAGATGTCAATGCTGGGCCACATATATGTAAGTTATAAAAAAAAAGGAAAAAAAAAGAGTGACTGCTTGTCTGATAATCTGTGGTAAGGTAAGGTAAGATACACGAAAACACAAATATAAAAAAGGCACTTTACTTAATCTAGAAAACAAAATAAAATAAAGACAATTCCTTGGCATTTAAAATAATGTAAAAGTAAAACATGTAAAAATATATATAACAAACTGAAAAGGGGGGAACTGGTTACGTTAACAGGAATACAAAGATAAATGGTGCTGGGAATATATGCACAAGCTATCAACCTCTATTTGATCACACAAGGTGAGTCAAGTAGGTGTTCACAGCAAGAGCACTAGATATATTCTGACTGGTAGAGCTGCCAGTGACTCCAACATTGCCTGGCTAGCAACGTGTTTGGAGGAGGACTGAAGGCGGTGTGTTCTCGAACGGCCAATGAGAATGCAGGACGGCCGCAAGTCGGTAGTTTGGCTGGGAGTAGCAGTTGGCGGGTCGACCAGGTGTGCAGGAGTGGGGGGAGGTGGAGTTTGCAGGTGCGTGGCTGGTCTTGATATATGTTTAAGCCACTGTAAAACGTATCTTGCATATTACTTGGAACGTGACGATAAGAAGAAAGAGCAGGCTCAATCTCTGGGAAGAGATTATCGTCACAACTCTCCCACGAAGCCTGCGGTTCTGGTGGAGTCACGTTCACGGGAGGTAGAGTGGGAGGTGGAGCAGGCTCTACCTCAGTGATGCTGGAGGGGACGTCTGATATGATGTAGTCAGACTTCTGGGTGTAGCAATCTCCAGGCTGAAATGATGTAGCTGGCAAGCCCATTATAGAAGTAGTCGATGGTTGAGTTGGGCTGTCTGTAGGAAATGAAGATGGTTGTGGTCCATGTAGATGGTGGTGGACTGAGTACTTTGCTGGTATGGAGCAAAGTGTTACCTGTTCAGGACGACGAGTAGCTCCTTGTTGCTCGTGGTGTCGTTTATGGTAGTTGGTATGTAGAGTCTCTTTGCCTCATTGTACCAGGTCACCCACGTTGCCGGTACCACTGGCGTCGCTATGGAGGATGGGAGACTTGATGATATCTGGCGAGGCGAGAGAAGTATTAGAATATGATAAAGCAGCACAATTACTGTCCTGAAGGTGATTATAAATGTCAGTAAGGATTTCCGAATTAGAAAGCGCTGTCTCAGTGTCAGTGTTTTCGGAAGGAGAAGCAGGGAAGGTCTCACTGTGGCTGTATGGATCTGTAAATGAGGTGAAGTTGGTTAACACAGTGGGAGGAACCCCATGATAGAGCTTGAGCAGATTGATGTGGCACAGCTGGGTCTTCCGCCGCCTATCGGGGGTCTCGAGAACGTAGTTGAAGTTGTTCCGGCACTCCTTAACACGGTAGGGTCCTGAGAACCTGTTCTGTAAAGGAGAACCTGGGATAGGGAAATAGGCAAGAACTAAGTCTCCCGGTTTTAACTTCCTTACTTGGCAGTGCTGGTCGTAACGAGTCTTCATCCTCTCTTGGGCTTTCTGTAAGTTGTTGCTAGCAAAGGAATGGACCCTCTCTAGAATGTGTCGGAGGTTTTGAAGATACTGGGGCACATTCTGATGCTCACTGAAGGTGGCATCACGTAGAGAATCCTTGAAAGCCTTGAGAGGTGTACGGCACTTACGTCCGTAGAGCATCTCATAAGGAGATACTCCTAGTGACTCGTTGGAAGACTTCTGAAAATACACATAATGAGATCCAGTTGCCTATCCCAATCCTTTGAGGTCTCATTGCAAAATTTTTTAGGAGTGCCTTGATAGTCTGATGACTACGCTCAAGAGAACCCTGTGAAGCAGGATGATAGGGGCTGGACAGTACCTGTTTGATGTTGAACTCCTCCAGAGTCCGTTTGAAGAGATCACTGGTGAAGTTGGTGCCGCAATCGCTCTGAATCTCCCTCGGAAATCCATACTGGGTGAATATTTTCAATAAATTCTTCACCACTGTAGCAGCCGTAATGTTTTTCACTGGAATTGCTATGGGGGAANTTGATCTGGTGATGGTGAAACTGTTGGCAGGATGTCGACTGATGTAATCAGTGGGATTGCCTGCACCTGGCTTGTATTTCACCGTAAAGTTGTATGGTTGCATACGAAGAGCCCATCTCTCAATGCGAGCTGGTGGTTTGGACTTTGGATTATTGAAGATGGTCTCCAACGGTTTGTGGTCAGTGACTATCGTGGTAAAGGGTGCACCAAGCAGATACACATTGAAGTGTTCACAGCCCCATACAAGAGCAAGAGCTTCCTTCTCTGTCTGACTGTATCGTTGCTCAACATCTGTGAGAGAACGGCTGGCGTAGGCAATTACTACTCTGGAATCTGGTTGACCAGGTTTGTGTTGGGCTAACACAGCACCTAAACCAACAGGACTAGCATCCACCGTTAACTCAGTGTCCATTGATGGATCAAAGTATGCAGCAGTCGCATTTTCTACTAGTGCATCTTTCACAGCATCAAATGCATTTTGCTCGATATCGCTCCAGTACCATGATGCATTTTTCTTCAGGAGCTCACGTAGAGGCTTCGTAATGGTAGCAAAATCTGGAATGAAGCGAGAACAGTAGTTTGCCATTCCCAGAAAACTATGTACTTCAGTGGATGTTGAAGGAGGTGCAGCATTCTTGATATCTGCAACTTTCTTAGGATCTGGAGACAGACCTTTGTCACTAAGTACATGTCCAAAGAATTCAATTTATGTTGATTGAACTCACACTTTGCTCGGCTTAGCGTCAAATTCTTTTCTCGTAAGCGTTGCAATGTTGCACGAAGAGCTTTGTCGTGTTCAGCTTGGGTACGGCCATAAACAATGATGTCATCAGACATGTTGTCAGCATTAGGTATATCTTGCAATACCTGGCTGATGATGTGCTGGAATACTTCAGCAGCACTGTTAATACCAAACTCAGGCGCTTGTACCTATACAGACCTCGATGTGTCGTAAACGTTGTGATGAATCGACTCTCATCATCAAGTTCAAGCTGATGATAGCCCTTGTTTAAATCTAACTTGCTGAATACAGTTGCACCATTCAAGCGGTATATCATATCATCTACAGTGGGTGTAGGATGGCGTTCACGCATTATTGCCTTGTTGGGAACACGCATGTCTACACAAATGCGTATCTCATCTGGATTCTTCGGCTTTGGTGGAGTGACAATTGGGCTTACCCATGGTGTTGGGCCTGTTACCGGTTCAATGATATCTAGTTCTATCAGCCTATCCAGTTCGGCATCGACTTTCTTGCGAGTATGGAATGGTTGTCGGCGATGTGGTTGGGCAACTGGAATTACATCTGGGTTGATATGCAGATGTACCTTGCTATCAGTATAACAACCTATGGATTTAAACCGATCAGAAAATTCAGCAACAATAGCATCAACATTGTTTGCAGATTCCACTGCTACAGCATTAGAAAGCTGAAGTAGCCCCAATTTGGTTGAAGTCTTGTAACTGAGTAAAGACTCCTTTGCATTCCTAACAACATGGAATGTAGTAATGAGCATTGCATTCTTTGACTTAATCTCTGCAGTGAAAGTTCCAATCACTGGTAAGGCTACCTTTGAAGCATAGGCAGTGGCTTTGCCATTATAGTTTTCAAGCTTTGGGAATTGTTTTTTAAATTTTTCATAGTGGCACTCAGCAATGGTGTCAATGTTTGATCCAGTGTCAATGAGAATTTTGAGACAAATGCCAGCAATGTATACTATAGTCTCTGGGTTGTTTGGAAGATCATTCCATTTGTGATTGATTGTACTCCATAAATATAATCACATTCACTGTCATCTGAGACTGGTTGTAATGAAATGTTGTCTTGTATATTATTAACATTCTTGATTTGAGGTGCAATATTGTGTTTGCCACCTCGACTCCTATGACTTGATCCTCGTACATTGCTTTTATTTATTGATTGTGGTTTCTTTAGTGCGGAACGACACATAGCACCAAAATGACCTAGTTTTCTACACTCATAGCACTTCTTACCTTGTGCAGGACAAACATTATCTTGGTGTGGGTAGTCTCCTCCACAATTGTAACATTTATTGTTGACAACCTCTGATGTGAGTCGTTGTGACTGCTTGAGTCTTGTTCCATGACTCCAGTTGTGATGTGGTTCTCGGCTCAATTTAATGTTAGGTTTGGCATGATATCTTCTATGATCATGGTGTACTCCCTGAACCTTACATACTTCATGACTGTTAGTAACAGTGGCAGAACCGTTGTTGGCACTGCACTCCATGACACGAGCATCACGTGCAGCATCTTCCATTCGACGAGCCATATCCAGTATCTTGGTAAGAGAACTTTCATCATCAACAAGTTCTAGAGCTCTTCGACGAAGACGTGTAGATGTGCATGTTTCAATTATTTGCTGTTTGATTTCTTTGTCAACATCAGCAAACTCACAGTGGGCTGCTAAACCCTGCAGACGTGTATGGTATTGATCAACAGTTTCATTAGAGAGTTGTTTTGCTCTCCTGAAATGCATAATTTCCATAGCAGTATTTTGCCTTGGTTTGAAATGCTCAGTTAATTTGGCCTTGGCAGTGTCATAATCTTTGGCACCACCAGTATCTTTCAGTGTATCAAAGATGTCACAAACTCTATCACCTGCATAATGAAGCAGAAAGGCACGCTTTCTTTCAGCACTTTTGATGTCAGAAACTATCAACAAATTTTCAAACCTTTTAAGCCATTTGACCCACCTCTGTGACAGGTTTGTCTGGTCACAGTCAGGATCAAATGCAGGAAACTGAGGTATATTTGCCATTTTTACTGAATAAATTTAAACTTATCACTTAAAATGTTCCTCAGAATATATAACACTTACTGCACTGTATATGTTATTCAAGAATTCACTGTAATTACTTTAATTTTGCAAAGCACACAAGCATTTTAATGCAAAAGTTCACAACAGTGCACAACACAGCAGCAACTGACTTCTTACCTAGCCCTTGTGTACATGTGTTGTTCCTACTCACAGCAACACAGCAGTTGTTAGCAGTTGGTACAGCAGTTGTCAGCAGTTGGTACAGCAGTTGGTACAGCAGTTGGTTCACAGCAGTTGGCAGCAGTAGGCAGCAGTTGGTTCACAGCGTGAAGAATTTTGTAGCACGGAGCGTCGTTTCGTAACCAAAACATCGGGTTTTGTACACTGCATCAAAGCGTCGTTTCGTACACAGCGTCGGCAGATTCCTCTCACAGCAACACTCAGCACAGCTTGGGTAGCACACAGCATTGGCCAGCACACAGCAACGGCCAGCACACAGCAACGATCAGCACACAGCAACAGTCAGCACACAGCATGGGGTTGCATACAGCATCGGGTATGGTGCTCACAGACAGCTTCTCCTTCCTCCTCTGGGCGAGACAGCATGCTCCTTGTGTTTTGTTGAACAAAATACCTGCGTTCCCAGTTCATCCTCGTCGCCAGTGTGGTGTCTGTATATAGCTGAGATAGTCTTGGTAGTAAGGTTGATGTAAAGTCATTCCTGGTTACTGACTTTAATACTTATAACGATTACATGATAATGGCTCCCAAGCTTGGCAGGCGTCCTGTGCGGAGAGAGAGAGAGAGAGAGAGAGAGAGAGAGAGGACAGGTGAGTGATAAAGAAGAGAGGAGAGAGAGAGAAGACACAGTGAAACAGTAAGACAGGGAGAAGAGAAAAACAGAGACACTACTACTACCCACCACTACTACCACAGCACTACTACCACACCACTACCAGATCACCACGCTACTAAACCAGGCTACTACACCACACTACTACACCAGGCCACTACACTATGCTACTACACCAGGCCACTACACCTACGCCACTACACTACGCTACTACACCAGGCTACTACACTACGCTACTACACCAGGTACTACACTATGCTACTACACCAGGCCACTACACTACGCTACTACACCAGGCTACTACACCACGCTACTACACCAGGCCACTACACCAGGCCACTACACCAGGCTACTACACCACGCTACTACACCAGGCCACTACACCAGGCCACTACACCAGGCCACTACACCATGCTACTACACCACGCTACTACACCACGCTACTACACCAGGCCACTACACCATGCTACTACACCAGGACACTACACCACGCTACTACACCAGGACACTACACCACGCTACTACACCAGGACACTACACTACACTACTACACCACGATCTCGACCTACTCGACCTCATCCGCTTAACTGGAATTCTTCCTCCTCGACCTCTTCCTCAGAATATGAGTAAAAATGATGAATTAGCCTTTATTACGACCCTGTTTCCTTTTACTAAATGTAGAAATATACTTTTATATTTCTACATTTATATAAATAACAGCAATAAAAAACTACGATTATGAAACATTTAAGGTTGCCACAAGGTTTCAAATTTTTTTTAGCCAACGTTTCGTGCAATACGTTTCAGAAACTTATTTACATCCACACAAAATTACGCATCTAATGCGTGAAAACAAACGTTGCCAATACTTTCCAACACTTTCCAGATACGTTGTGGCGACCTAAAATTGCTTGCTGGGCTGTCATTTAACTATTTTGTATACTGGGGGTCTACAAACATTCTTAAATGAAGGCAAGGCGAATTCTCATGAATTTACCTGGGGACCACCATGTATTTAGTGGCCACGAACGGGACAAGAAGTCGGCGGAGTGTCAAAGGTTGTCCCCCATTGTTCCTTTATGTAACCTAACGGATATAATGTTTATTTCTATTATATTGGTGTTAGGGTACGGTGTACGATAAGGTTTCACTGTGAGTCTGTCAGAGAATGGAGAATGATAGGGCTTCATTGTCGTCCTGTCAAGGTACAGTGCATGACTGGGCTTCAGTGTGGGCCGGCCTGGGTACGGTGAATGATAGGGCTTCATTATGGGCCGGCCGAGGTACGGTGCATGATAGGGCTTCATTGTGGGCAGGCCGGGGAATGGTGCATGATAGGGCTTCACTATTAGCCAGCTAGGGTACGTTCCATGACTGGGCTTCATTGTGGGCAGGAGTGAAGATCTATTATCCACCTTACAATTGTCGGCCCAGAGTGAAACCCTATCATGATCCTCACCCTGGCCAGCCCAGAGTGAAACCCAGTCATGCATGTACCCTGTCTGGCCCCCCACAGTGAAGCCCTATCATGCACTACACCCCAGCCGGCTCACAGTAAAGCCCTATCATGCACTCCACCCCAGCCGGTCCACAGTGAAGTCCTATCATGCACCGTCTCACCAAATACTTCTGCGTTTTCTACACATTGTAAAAACGACATTTCATTGTTTTTAGGCACGTTTTACATTACTTTTATTACACGTGTTTTGAGAATTTGTAAACACGATTATAGAACATGAGGTCATAACATTTTAGTAAAATGTGTTTTAAATGTTGATATAATGTTATAAGAGAGATATAAGAGAGACAGATGAAAGAGACTGGAGAGAGAGAGAAGAGGAGAGTCAGAGAGAGAGAGAGAGAGAGAGAGAGAGAAGAGGAGAGAGGCGAGAGAGAGAGAAGAGAGAGAGGAGAAGAGAGAGAGGAGAGAGAGAGAGAGAGAGGAGACAGGTGAGTGATAAAGAGAGAGGAGAGAGAGAGAGAAGACACAGTGACAGCAGTAAGACAGAGAGAAGAGAAAAACAGAGACACTACTACTACCACTACTACCACTACTACCCACACCACTACTACCACACCACTACTACCACCCCACTACTACCACACTACTACTACCACACCACTACTAGTACACCACTACTACCACACCACGACTACCACACACTACTACCACACCACTACTACCACACCACTACCAGATCACCACGCTACTACACCAGGCTACTACACCACACTACTACACCAGGCCACTACACTACGCTACTACACCAGGCCACTACACTACGCCACTACACTACACTACTACAACAGCTACTACACTACGCTACTACACCAGGTTACTAACTACGCTACTACACCAGGCCACTACACTACGCTACTACACCAGGCTACTACACACGCTACTACACTAGGCCACTACACGCCACTACACCAGGCTACTACACTACGCTACTACACCAGGCCACTACACTACGCTACTACACCACGCTACTACACCACGCTAATACACCAGGCCACTACACCNGCAAGGGAATTAAAGCCAAGTACGCTTACCACAAATTACAAATACCTGAGTGAAGCTCCTAGGACAGGCCCCCAAGTATTGTGATGGTAAAGTAGTGGAGTATGGTGTTCGGCAGTCCTCCAATGGCAGGTGTCAAAACCAGGTCACATACAACCAAAAAAAAAGAATGACTGCTTGCCTGTTTGTGGTAAGGTAAGGGAAGACACACAAAACACAAAGTATGAACAATGAATTTTAATTACTCTAGAAAACAATTTAAATAAAGACATTTCCTTGGCATTGAAATAGTGCAAAAAATAAGAAGTGAAATTAACATATAACAAAAAATGATTAAGTGACTGGTTACGTTAACAGAAATGCAAAGAATTAATAAATGGTGCTGGGGATATTAGCGCAAGCTAAGAACCGCTACTTGATACACGAGGTATATCAATTAGATGTTTACAGCTTAGGGCACAAGAATATTCTGAGGAAGGTCTCTTGGTATGACCTAGACGTTGACTTGGGTAGATGGCGTGCGTGGTGAGAAGCAGAAGTGGTGTGATCTTGACCAACCAATCAGAATGCAGGCAGGCCGACACTGGTCGTTAGCTCGTTGAAGTGTCGCGCTGAGCCGGTGAGAAGTGTGTGGGGTGCAGGAGTGGGGGTATGCAGGTGCGTGGCTGCCTTGACAAACGTTTTGCTACTGCTGCATGTATCTTAAATGTAGCAATGAACGTGACGATGAAGGGAAGAGCAGGCTCAATCTCTCTTGAAAGAGATTTTCGTCACAATATAAATATATATATGTATATATATATATATATATATATATATATATATATATATATATATATATATATATATAATATATATATATATATATATATATATATATATAATATATATATCTATATATATATATTATATATATATATATATATATATTATATATATATATTATTATATATATATATATATATATATATTATATATATATATATATATATATATATAATATATATATATATATATATATATATATATATATATATATGCGAACAAGCCTGAATGGTCCCCAGGACTATATGCAACTGAAAACTCACACCACAGAAGTGACTCGAACCCATACTGCCAGGAGCAACGCAACCTGGTATGTACAGGGACGCCTTAATCCACTTGACAATCAAGACCGGACAAAAGAAAGTGATAGCCGAAGCTATTTGAACCACTTCCCCGCAGGCACTCGGATGGTAATCTTGGGCATAGCATTTTATCATAGCAAATAAGGCACAAGTGTGTATGCAATGTATGAATTCCGTTGCATTACTTACCTTGTAAATGAGATAACTTGACTGTGTCGTGGATGACGAATTGATGGAGATCCAACTTGCAGCTGCTATCTCCAGTTCAAGAATGGTACCATTCGGAGGTGCACGGTACCCCTAGCTGGAGGAGATTAGTGAGAGCAGCACATCCTCCAGCAGCTGTATGATAACTGCTGGCAAGTCCCCCGATGTCACCCGCTGCCAGAGGCTTCCCCAACAAACATACATAAGAATTCGCATTGTCGAAATAAGGCATTAAGCATGACAATACTGACCAGTCACCAAAGTTTGTCAGCCGCCAACCAAATCAATTATTTATAAACCCGCTGAACGGACTCATGTATCTCACAAAAGCTACAAAACCTAACACAGTTCCAGGAACAGGAAGCGAAGTGTCCATTGGCAAACTTTCAGGGAAGTGAAGAATAGCAAAATAAATTCGTTTCCATACAGAATGAAGAATACAGTAGATTATTGATTTTTATCAATTTTTATCAGATTTCATGCTGTTACAAGTGATCAATAACCCATAAACTTTCCTTTATCTCTCGTGGTAAAACTTCCTCTCGTGGATAGGCTATTCAATAGGAAAGTTGATTGCTCGATCAGTTATAGTAAGCTCTTCAGTGATAGTTATGTCAGTAGTCCAATTCTGTTCACAGTGAGAATTGCTTCATATGCCTCAAACAATTTTAACATGATGACAGACATTTAATAAACATATGAAAAAAAATTCTGATTTGAATGACAGTTATTATTTAAGTAACGTCAAAAGAATGCCCATAGAAGATATTCAAATGAAGAATTTACATTTGCTCTGTAAACAAAAATAACCTGAAAATTTTATATTTCAAACATCAAAATGTGAGAACTCTTTATATTAAAGTATTGGAAAGTATGCAGAGCATTTAGTATAATTTTATATGAATACATGTTATCTGATGATGTTAAGTGGTCCATAGTTATCTGATGATGTTAGGAATTGAATAGTTATCTGATGATGTTAAGAGTTGTAATGTTAGCTGATGATGTTAGGTGTTATATAGTCAGCTGATGTGTTAGGTGTTGTATAGTAAGCTGATGATGTTAGGTGTTTTATTGATAGCTGATGATGTTAGGTGTGGTATAGTTAGCTGATGATGTTAGGTGTTGTATAGTTAGCTGATGATGTTAGGTGTTGTATAGTTTAGCTGATGATGTTAGGTGTTGTATTGTTAGCTGATGATGTTAGGTGTTGTATTGTTAGCTGATGATGTTAGGTGTTATATAGTCAGCTGATGTGTTAGGTGTTGTATAGTAAGCTGATGATGTTAGGTGTTTTATTGATAGCTGATGATGTTAGGTGTGGTATAGTTAGCTGATGATGTTAGGTGTTGTATAGTTAGCTGATGATGTTAGGTGTTGTATAGTTTAGCTGATGATGTTAGGTGTTGTATTGTTAGCTGATGATGTTAGGTGTTGTATTGTTAGCTGATGATGTTACGTGTGGTATAGTTAGCTAATGATGTTAGGTGTTGAATAGTTAGCTGATGATGTTAGGTGTTGTATAGTTTAGCTGATGATGTTAGGTGTTGTATAGTTAGCCAATGATGTTAGGTGTTGTATTGTTAGCAGATGATGTTAGGTGTTGTATAGTCAGCTGATGTGTTAGGTGTTGTATAGTAAGCTGATGATGTTAGGTGTTTTATTGTTAGCTGATGATGTTAGGTGTTGTATTGTTAGCTGATGATGTTAGGTGTTGTATAGTTAGCTGATGATGTTAGATGTTGTATTGTTAGCTGATGATGTTAGGTGTTGTAGTGTTAGCTGACGATGTTAGGCATTGTATTGATAGCAGATGATGTTAGATGTTGTATAATTATCTGATGATGTTAGGAGTTGCTTAGTCTTTTCTGGTGATGTGACGTATTGTATACTGTTTGATAGCGAGGTCAAAAGTAGTTGTAATGACCACTTAGCTGTAACATTTTGTGTTGGCAAAAGTTACAGCTGAGGGATCAGCCGTTTTATAGGGAAATCCCTGTCGTAAGAAGTCCCTCCCTTAAGATAATATGTCAGTTAAATATCTGTCTAACATGTCACCCATTAGTTCTTGGGCCAAGCACTAGTCACAGTCAAACAAAAGTTACAGATGTGTAGTCACTCGTTTTATAGGGAAATTCCTGCAATTGCGAGTCGTTCTTAAATTAATTAGAGGTGTATCATGTATCTGACAATGTCGGGTGTTAGTTCTTGAGATTATTGTTCATGCTCTCTTTTTGACATTTTAGTCCATGACTCCCTGGACCACCATTTTGAGATCTGGCTGTAATTTTTTGGGTTAAATGACGTTCTTTTTTAAACTATGTTGCGATATTATTTATCAGAACTTATTTTAGTAATTGAAAAGTTTGTTAGTTGTTTGATTAGTGAATGTTGGAGAAAACGGGCAAGTCAACCTGTCCTCTTACAAATTATGTCTGAATTTGACTGTTTGCTCATATGGCCGAATATGGACATAATTTGAAAAAAAGTATAATGAAAACCGTTAATTGAAAGTTTCCTCTTTTCATTCCTATGGGTCCTAACAGCTGAGTGGACAGCGCTTCGGATTAGAAGTCCTGAGGTTCCGGGATCAATTCCTGGTGAAGGTGCAGACAAATGGGCAGAGTTTCTTTCATCCCTGATGCTCCATGTTCACCTAGCAGTAAAAAGGTTCTTAGGAGTTAGACAGCTGCTATGGGCTGCTTCCTAGGGGTGTGTAACAAAAAGGAGGCCTGGTCGAGGAACGGGCCGCAGGGATGCTAAGCCCCGAAATCATCTCAAGATAAACTTACCGAGTAAACCAGAGGACTCAAAACAGAAAACGGGACAGTACGTCACATTCGTGAGCCGATTTCATTTCAAATTATGTCCATTTTTGGCCTTATGGGGAAACGAGCAAAAAGCGACATAACTTTTTATGAGGCCAGGTTGGTACATGCATCTGAACCCGTCCTGCTAATAAAGCATCACATTTTGACGTATACTCTACGTAAGGCCAAAAATCGTCATACTAGAAAATGGTAGCGGCTCGCGAAATTGACATTCTGTCCCGTTTTTTGTTTGGTCTTCTGGTAGGTTAGGATAAGGACACTTTAGTATAACAGTTTTTGAAAGTTGGAAAACCTTAGAAAGATGGGCTGGCACTCCAGCATCTTATTATTAAACCCCAGAATCCTCAAATTGACCCAAGAATCTTCAAAATGAGCCCTCGGATCTTAAATTTTACCCCAAAAACATTACATATGACCCCAAAAAAATTAAATTTGACCTTAGATTCTTGTAATTGACCCAAAAACCTTCAAATAGATCTCAGAATCTTGAAATTATATCCAGAATCTTCAAATTAACCCCAGAATCTTCATCTTTGACCCCAGAATCTTCAAAATGCCCCAGAATCTAAAAATTGCCCCGAGACTCTTTAAATTGACCCCAGAATCTACAAACTGACGACCAGATACTTCAAATTGACCCCCAGAATCTATAAACTGAATCCATAATCAATAAACTGTCCGCAGAATTAATAAATTGACCCCAGAATCTTGCAATTAGTCCTAGAATCTTAAAATTGACCCCAGAATCAATCTTCCATTTTGCCCAAGAATTTTCAAATTTACCCCAGAATCTTCAATTAACACCGAATTTCAAATTGCTCACAGAATCTATAAATTGCCTCCAGAAACTTCAAATTGCCCACAGAATCTATTAATTGCCGCCCTTTGGCGCACTCGCCGCCCGTTGTCCCAAAGTACATCTGTGTGGTAGATGGTCACTGTTTAGCTGCGTGGTGGATGTTCACTGTTTAGCTGCGTGGTAGACAGTCACTGTTTATCTGTGTGGTAGACAGTCACTGTTTAGCTGTGTGGTAGACGGTCATTATTTAGCTGTGTGGTAGACGATCACTGTTTAGTTGTGTGGTAGACGGTCACTGTTTAGTTGCGTGGAAGACGATCACTGTCTAGCTGTGTGGTAGACAGTCACAGTTTAGCTATGTGGTAGACGATCACTGTTTAGCTGTGTGGTAGACGGTCATTGTTTAGCTGTGTGGTAGACGGAATGGTCACTATAGCTCTGATAAATGGTCACTAGTAGGCATCCTGCAGTCTCGGGAACTGCAGGACGCCCAACACCACATCGTAGCTCACATACGACAAACACCATATCGTAGCTCATACACGACAAACTCCACATCGTAGCTCACATACGACAAACACCACATCGTAGCTCACATACGACAAACACCACATCGTAGCTCACATACGACAAACACCACATCGTAGCTCACATACAACAAACTCCACATCGTAGCGCACAAAAGACCAACACCACATCGTAGCTCACAAACTACAAACACCATATAGTAGCTCACATACGACAAACACCGCATCGTAGCTCACAAACGACAAACACCGCATCGCAGCTCACAAGCGACAAACACAACATCGAAGCTCACAAACGACAAACACCACATCGTAGCTCACAAACGACAAACACCACACCGTAGCTCACATACGACAAACACCACACCGTAGCTCACATACGACAAACACCATTTCGTAGCTCACAAACGACAAACACAACATCGAAGCTCACAAACGACAAACACCACACCGTAGCTCACAAACGACAAACACAACATCGTAGCTCACAAACGACAAACACCGCATCGTAGCTCACAAACGACAAACACCATATCGTAGCTAATAAACGAAAACACCACATCGTAGCTGACAAACGACATCGTAGCTGACAAACGACAAACACCACATCGTAGCTGACAAACGACAAACACCACATCGTAGCTCACAAACGACAAACACCACATCGTAGCACACAAACGACAAATACCACATCGTAGCACACATACGAGAAACACCACATCGTAGCACACATACGACAAACACCACATCGTAACTCACAAACGACAAAAACAACACCCTATTAATGGGTGCTTGCTGTCCTCGTACTTGCGGCAGCATAGTCATGATACAATTGAGAACTAATATCGATATCGTAATGAACCTCTACAATAGCTGGGGACTCTAATACCCTGGAGAATGTCAGCAACATCTTTGGCTGGCATTCTCAATCATTGGGCGCCTTTCGCCATCTTCTTTGGCTGACGTTCTCAATCATTGGGCGCCCCTCGCCATCACCGCAATATTTATTGTGCTATAAATTTGTTGATGAGTTTAATAATGTTGAGTAGTCACTAAAATTTACGCTCACCCAAATATATATTCTGCTACCTTCTCCTTGTAAGAAAAATAATCTATACTATTAGAGAGGGAATGTTTGCCTGTCTGTCTAGAATTCGAGGCCAGATGCTTGGGGCTAGCCTCACCCAACTTAGCTGGGGGAATGGTCTGGGTTAGAGGCCTAACATAGGCTAGTCAGTGAATGATAAGTTAAATTCTTTAAGCAATATAGTCAGTAACCCAACACCCCGGAGTGATTTACTCCCGCCGTTCACCCAAGTGTAGGAGTTACTCCCGCTGTTCACCCGAGTGTAGGAGTTACTCCCGCTGTTCACCCAAGTGTAGGAGTTACTCCTGCTGTTCACCCGAGTGTAGGAGTTACGCCCGCCGTTCACCCCGAGTGTAGAAGATACTCCCGCCGTTCACCCGAGTGTAGAAGTTACTCCCGCTGTTCACCTGAGTGTAGGAGTTACTCCTGCCATTTACCCGAGAGTAAGTTGCTCCCCAGCAAACACAGAACGTTTGTGAACGATTTTAATTTGTGGCAGAAAAATAATACTAACTATTGGTTTAAATACGTCTTTCTGATGTCACTGAAACCATTAGAGATAACTAAAAATATATATTCTTGAGATACAATTTTTTAAGATTTATGTTAAAAATAAAAATTATAGTGAGTATTATGCAATTATAATGTTTTCATGCTTTATATTAAAAAAAATCAGTCAACATTTTGTTTTTTATGTTTACTTTATGTAAACTATCCAATTTACATTATAACATACATATAACAATTGTATGATGTCAATATAACGTTATTTACACATTCTTACGTTATTATGACGTTATATTAACGTTTAATTCATGTATGAAAATCAGAAATATTGAACTTTATATTTTAAACCTTGTAAAATTATCGTAAAACTTGGAATAAGACAGTAAGTATGCTTTATTTATGAAAATATAGAAACAAATCAAGAAAACATTTTAACATAAAAAAAAAAACACATAACAGAAATTAACTGCATGGGAGTTGGAACTCAGTAACATTGCAAACATGAATCTTGGTGTTCAAATATTTCTTCACAAATCTCTGAGCCTCTATAATACACACTGCCCATTGTTAACAAATCAAATCGCAGCCAAAAGAATAAACAACCCATAGCTTGTAATTTGTATAGGAACATAGGAAGTTAAGAACAAGAATCCATAAAACTTTATGTTGAAGGTCTTTTGGTCCATTATGTGGCAGATCATGTTAAAATCCACTCAAACTTATTCATACATATGTCTAACCTATGCTTGAAACAGTAAAGGGATCCCATGTCAAATACGTTACTCTGTAATTGGTTCCACAAATCGACAACCCTGTTATAGCAACCTGTCCTCTTAAAAAGAACGTCGCATTTGGCCGTTTGCCCGTATGGCCGAATTTGGACGTAATTTGAAAATGAAAAAAATATGAAAATAAATTTAGGATTTTGTTTTTCGACAACAGTAAGTTAAGGGTCCTCTGATAGGTTAGGTGGGCAGGAAATTCTCATAAAGTTTCAAAACGTTATGAAAAACGTTAGTTTAAAGTGTCCTCTCATAACCTCTGCGCGTACGCCGGACGACTCAAATAGAAAACGGAACAGAACGTCACTTTTGTGAGTCGATTTCATTTCAAATTACGTCCAAATTTGGCCATATCGCGCATACGAGCCAAAAGTGACGTTCTTTTTAAGAGGACGGGTTGGTTATAGAACCAGTATCTACTCAGTTCGTTCCTAAATTCAAACTTATCCAATTTATATCCATTGTTTCGTGTTCTATTATGTGTTAATATATTTAATACCTTAGTTATTAATATGATGACCAAAATACACCAGACGATATGGAGACGACAACGTTTTGGCTTGATAATGGTCAAGGACGGACCGAAACGTCGTCGTCCTCTCATCTCCTGATCCATGATTTGGTCATCATATCTTCAGCCACGTTATTGTGACTCATCTGATGAATTGATTGATGAAGATTAAGTTACCCAGAGGTGGCACGGGCATGGATAGCCCATAGGCGTTGATTTTTTAGAGTGAATATGATATTTGATCGTAAAAGGATATACTGTGTGCTGAAATTGCATTTATATCGTCAGTGCTTACTATGCGGCTCCTATCGTGAGGGAGGATACTACTTGACAGTATGTATGAGGGCGTCTAGCTGCTGGAGATCTTTTTTTACCAGAAGAGTGGCAGTGTTTATTGCTTCAGGGTGGTTACTGCAAGATTCAGGGATTCTTTAAGCTCTTCTAAGGTCCTTGGTTGCTTCACATTCCAGGAGATAGTGAAGTAGTGGGTTTTCTGTGATTGTTTGGCAGGAGATGCATTCTCGCTCTCTGAACGGTTCACCAATTTTCCAATTGCATCTGTAACCTAGATGAAGTCTGTATAACCAAACTGCCATTTCCCTTTGATCCTAACCCTCATAAATATCTCTTGGGGATATTTAACCTGTCTAACTTGGTGGCCTGAAGATACCATATTGCAGAGGACAAACCTTCTGCTACTCTCAGATATAGATGGGCTTTGTTGAGGTGTGCAAGTTTTTTGGTGATATGGTGTCTTTTATATACTCCAGGCTGGGTTGGATTCTTTTGTGGATCGATCACTGGGGTGACGAATTGCCAATTTAGCAGTTTCATCGGAATTTCTCATTTAATGGGATTCCAACATGGGATGGGATCAAGATTAGGGTGATGTTGAGTCCTTTGCCTTTAGCTGCTGCTCCAAGAAACAAAATGGTGGTAATTATTTCCTCGTTGTCTTTCCATTGTTTTTCCTAATATTTGAAGTGAATCTTTTGAGACTGTATGATTGCACTTTGAACGTTTTGTGTAATCACATATGCGCAAATGCCTGTTGCATGGCAAACAGCTCAGTTTGGGTTGATGAGACTGGTTCTCTCAGTTCACTCATATTCATTCCCAGTTCACTCATTCACTTTGCACGGAAAGTGAACGTATGCATGTTCACTCTCCATGCAAAGAGTAGCACCAGCACTTTCATATTCTGTGTATACTGATCCGTCTGTGAAAATGAGGGTGGCTCCTGCTACTGCAATTGACACCACGTGCCCTCGACAACCATTCATTCATTTCCAACTACCTTTCTTGGAAGAATGTCATATATGATCGGAATTCCTCCCTTGCTTCTAACTAATTCTATGGCACTCTTAAACTTCTGAATCAGTTCCTCGCTCCTAATTCGTCCAACATCATTTCCCCCCAGCACTGATTCAAATAATGGGTTTGTTCGCATTTCCAGCCAAAATATCATTCATGTTGTTAATATTATCACCAATTCAAAATTAACATTACATTTTCACCATTTGTGGATTCAAAATATAACTTATTTAAAAATATTCTAAGCAAAGCACAAGAACGTAGTATACCATACAAATTGAATAGATCGAATACTAATGTCCCAAAATGGATAACAAAGGATCTGAAGAACCTTATAGGTAGAAAGAGAGCTAGGAACAAGAGGATAAGGAATGGTGAAGTCAGTTTAGAACAAGAATTCGCAAAACTTTTTAGAAGTGTTAAGAATGAGATAAGGAGGGTAAAAAGAAACTATGAAGTTCGCATAGCAGCGCAAGCAAAGACAAATCCTAAAAGCTTTTTTCAGTTATATCGAACAAAGATTAGGGAAAGGAATAATCCATTAAAAACTGAGACAGGTCAGATAACGGATAATGACGAAGAGATGAGTAGTATCTTTAATAAATATTTTATCTCTATATTTACTAAAGAGAAATTTAACACTCTGCCTTCAGATGAGCAAGTCTATGTGAGTGGGGACGAGGACAGGTTGACTAGTTTAGCAGTTACCAGGGAGGATGTCATTAAACAAATAGTAAAACTCAAACCAAACAAATCCCCAGGCCCAGACGAAGTTTTGCCAGGGTGCTTAAAGAATGCAAAGAGGAGCTTAGCAAGCCATTGTCTACCATATATAATTAATGTCAGGCAGAGTGCCAGTCATGGAAGGTTGCTAATGTAGTACCAATTTTTAAGAAAGGAAATTTTCATATTAAATAAAGAAATCTTTAAGAAAGTTTGATCACTTGCATCAAACTACCGTTCAATTAGCCTGACGTCCATTGTGGGAAAGTTACTTGAATTGATAATAAGGCAAAATACAATTTGTCCTCATCTTGAAAAACATAAATTAATAAATAATTCACAACATGGTTTTACAAATGGCCGTTCATATTTACCAAATTTGCTATCATTTTATTCCAGCATAGTTGAAGCAGTTGATAGTGGTAAGGTTTGTGATGTTGTGTACCTTGATTTTAGCAAATTTTTTAATATAGTGCCACATGAAAGACTGATAAAAAAGATAGAGGCTCATGGTATTGGGGGTGCTATATTAAGTTGGATTAGGGCAAGGTTATGCTAAAGGAAACAGAGAGTTAGTATAAATTGGGTTAAGTCTGAGTGGGAAATGTTGTCAGTTGAGTACCTCAAGGCTCTGTCCCTGGGACCTCTGTTATTTATAATGTATATAAATGATTTAGATTCAGGTTTGAGCAGCAATATTTCCAAATTTGCCGTGATAAAAAAAATCGGAAGGGAAATAAACACGGAAAAAGACTCACTTTCACTTCAAGACGATCTAAATAGGATTTTGAAATGATCAAAAGTTTGGCAGATGCAGTTTAATGCAAATAAATGTAAGGTTTTAAAGCTAGGTAATGATGATAGAGTTACAAGATACGAGCTAGATGGTGTTGAGATTGCGAAATCGGATTGTGAAAGGGATCTGTGAGTTATGATTAGTAAGAATTTAAAACCAAAAAATCCATGCATAAATGTTCGTAATAAGGCTAATAGGACACTGGGGTAATAAGATACCTGTTGTTGTTCTTCAGCTATATCTTGCTTGGGTTAGGCCCCATTTAGATTTTGCAGTTAAGTTTTGGTCGCCATACTATGGAATGGATAAAAATTCACTAGAACGCGTCCAGCGTAGGATAATAAAGTTAATCCCACAAATTAGAAACCTGTCATGTGAAGAAAGATTAACAAAGCTTAAAATGCATTCTCTTTATGTAATTAGTGGTGTAGTTAATTAACTTTTTTACATTAGGTTAATGTAAAAGGTGAAGAATTAGGGGTGACATGATAAAAGTGTGCAGATGGATGAATAGGTGTAATAAAAGGGGGATATTAATAGGGTATTAAAAGTATCAACACAAGACAGAACACGAAACATAAAGAAGTCTTTGTTTCGTTTGGTATAGCCAAACGTCCATTGGCTATTGGCCAAACGTCCAGGGAGCCGGTCGGCCGAGCGGACAGCACGCCGTACTTGTGATCCTGTGGTCCTAGGTTCGACCCCAGGCGCCGGCGAGAAACATTGGGCAGAGTTTCTTTCACCCTATGCCCCTGTTACCTAGCAGTAAAATGGGTACCTGGGTGTTAGTCAGCTGTCACGGGCTGCTTTCTGGGGGTGGAGGCCTGGTCGAGGACCGGGCCGCGGGTACACTAAAGCCCCGAAATCATCTCTCAAGATAACTCTCAAGATAGCCATGCCAAAGTTCAACTTAATATAGTACAACCAAAACAGTGAGGTTGTCTTGAGATGATTTCGGGGCTTAGAGTCCCCGTGGTCCGGTCCTCGATCAGGTCTTCTTTTTGTTACACCCCCCCCCCCAGGAAGCAGCCTGTAGCAGCTGTCTATCTCCCAGGTACCTATTTACTGTTAGGTAACAGGGACATCAGGGTGAAAGAAACATTTTGTCCATTTGTCTCCGCCTCCACCGGGGATTGAACCCGGAACCTCAAGACTACGAATCCGAGGCGCTGTCATCTCGGCTTTCAGGCACCTCGATAAAAGCGTGAGCCTTTATCTTTGTAATCTATCTTTCAGGTGGCAATGTATCCAGTCAAAGTAAATAACGGCACAAACCTTACCAGTATCAACTACCTCAACTATGCTGGAATAAAATAATAGCAAATTTGTTAAACATGAACGGGCGTTAGTAAAACCATGTTGTGAATCATTTATTAATCTATATTTTTCAAGAAGAACACGAATGCTATTTTCAATTATCGATTCAAACAACTTTCTCACAATCGACCCCTAGAGTATTATTAAGTCCTATCAACCTCTTGATAAATATTTATTCATATCAACCTCTGGATAGATATTTATTCATATCAACCTCTGGAAGGTTATTAAAACCTGCCAGTCTCTCGAGGGATAATAAAGCCTATCAACTGTTGTGAAGAGACATACACCAGTATGATCATATCGTGGCTGGTGTATGATGCGTTCTAAGTGTATAGTGATAGTCAGGCTGATTAGCCTAGTATCACAAATATTATTGTTTCTATATAATATCTTTTTGACAATACTCTAGTATATATTACGTATTGCCATTGCATGTTTATTATACCTATACATATTATGTATCATTACCAAATGTATGGGCCATGTATTTGTGGATATATTGAAAGCAGAGTAAATAAATAGCAAAAGCCTAATGTTCTGTATCTTGCAAAGTACCATTATGTCACTATAGTGTGAAATGTTACGTATTGTTGTACATGACATACTATGTGTATTACGATGTAAAATGTATACATTTAGATACCAAATGTATGGCTAGCTTAAATACTGTGATATATATCAATTTCATTGCTGTTCAATGCATTAGCTCTTGTCATGTTGTTATCTGATATTCTGGTTCTGTGAGATTTATACCACAGAGGCAAGGTTTTGGTAATAATGTTGGTATATGATGCTTACTTATATTCATGTATATGTATGTATTAGCGGTTGACCGGTAACGTCTATGTAATTCTCCCTTAACCCCCCCCCCCCCATTTCCCCAATTGGCTTACCGTCTCCGCCAGTGTTACCATATTCTGTATATATTATTTCTCTGGAAATCAGTTTTATACATCATGATGTTTTCTCTTATGTATTGATTCTGTGTTCTCGTGTAAGGTTGTATATTTAAATATTTATTCAGTATTGTATGATTTAGCTGTTATTGATTGGAAAATGGTTTAATATAAGCTTGTGAAATTTGAAGGATAAGTGTCAGTTGACTTGCCGAGTTGGAAACAATGCGTCAAGCGTCCCGCCGGCCCTGAGGCGGTTATCTAGAGATGATTTCGGGGCTTTAGTGTCCCCGCGGCCCGGTCCTCGACCAGGCCTCCACCCCCAGGAAGCAGCCCGTGACAGCTGACTAACACCCAGGTACCTATTTTACTGCTAGGTAACAGGGGCATAGGGTGAAAGAAACTCTGCCCATTGTTTCTCGCCGGAGCCCGGGATTGAACCCGGGACCACAGGATCACGAGTCCAGTGTGCTGTCCGCTCGGCCGACCGGCTCTAACTAGGCATGACTAGGTCTTTGATTTCTCAGACAGGCAGACGTGTGAAGTCCAGCTCTTGTTCTAAGTGGCCTTTTATGAGTTTATTGACTACCTGTATATATATTATTATGCTGTAGTATCTGTCTTGGATCAGTTCTACCGATGTACATCATTTGTGCTTGGTGATAGGTGATTTTATGTATACATATTGAGGTGAATATCTTAGGATCTGAAGTGATGCCATTGTGCTTTGACGATATTGTTTCCTCAACCTCAGTAATTAATGAATGTGACACCACCATCCTGTAATTATATTTGCAGCATACTAGCACTTTGGTCCGGGCATGACGCAATGCTGCGTCATCCGTTTACTGTCAGTAGTTACGGATATGACGCAATGTTGCGTCATCCACTAAAATAATCGCCAAAAATCAGGTTTTTATCCGATTTTTTGGGGACTGGTTTTAAAATGCGCTCCTATGTCATGTTCAACACACAACACTGAGGTGGTAAGTACAAAAAGTTGTATTATTTTGTATATATTTTTTGTTTTGTTCATACTTTCGCGTATTGTACTGGTAATATTGTTCTTCAATTGGCCCGTATATGCACATCTCCATCTAAAGCATTCTATTAGGAACAATTTCATACCTAAATGAGCGCTGTAACACGAAAATTGAGATTAGCAACAAGTAATAATACTAAACATTTTTGGGCAGGAATTGGGAGTGTAGCTGGAAGGCGTCTGGGCGCTCACTCGCGGCCATGGCCCGTCTTCAACTCGTCGGCGGTTGGAGCGTGACCAGGTTTTTTATTTTATATGTTAATGTTCCTCTAGAGAATTCTATTGCGAACCCATTGATACCAAAATGAAAGACCTAGGACGAAAATTGAGGTGACCAGAGTGAACACATTTTATCACTTTTGGGCGTTCCTGGGTAACTCGTTCGCACTTTCTCTGTTTGCTGCGGGTAATTAGCCAGGCTTTTGGAGTTTATATGCATTTAGTGCTGTAGAGAATTCTATTGCAAACACAATGATACCAAACTTAATCTCGTAGGACGAGAATTGAGGTAACAAATTTGAAGAGAGTATACACTTTACGGAATTACCGCACGCTCCCATGAAACGCTGGGACCCACATCGCATAGTTGAGGGGTGGCGCGGCGAGTGCGCCAAAGTGCTAGGGGGCAAGTGAACCACCGTTCTAGGATAATGCCTGGTGTCAGCTAGTCCCGAGGGTGTGCAGTTTAAGGCCTGTTGATTTTTAAGAGCTTTAAGAAGTTGGTTAATGTGACAGAGTATGAGTAGTAGAGAACTGTGGTTTCTAATTATTTTTACGGTGACCTATCTTATATGCTCCAGTAAACTGGAGCATTTTTGCTGGCCTTTTAATTAACCCCTAGACGTATACTGATTTTTGCCAGCCTATAGATTTCAGTGATGCTGTGGAGCATGAAGTCATGACATCAACCTCTAGAGAATTATAAAGGCCTATCAACCTCTGGGGGATTATAAATGCCTATCAACCTCTGGAATGATAATAATGCTAAGACAAATAGTTCATAGTTCTTGTACTCAATGCAATGCACATCTTTTCATGTGTACTTTGTCTCATTAAATAACGGCAACTATTACCGTTTAAAAATAAACAAATGTGCATCGGCTCCACGATCGTTATCGCCTTTTAATCGACAACTGTAAAGGTAGGTCTGAAAATACCAGCAATTTGTTTTCTTTTATTGTTAGAACTGCAATGAATTATATTAAAGTTTTTCAATCTTTAATTTACGTCAAATTCTTTAACAAATTTTTATTTTACTTTGTATTTAAAAGGTTTTCTAAAACAAATATTCATTTTTATGTGCGATGCTGTTTTTGTAATATCCAATAAGTGTGTCTCTAAAGCTTCCACATTTTCTATAGGTAACATTTTTGTACCAAATATTGCTTTGTTATAATATAATGATTATTTAGTTATTAATTAGGTAAGATTATGTGGGAAAATCAGAAGTTATAAACTGGGTGTCAACTTGTGGTGTAGATAATTGTTATAGTCAGAATAATTAGTTTATATTAAGGAGTCATATAGACGCTGACCAGGATATGTAAAAAGAAGAAATGAGGTTCTCTCACCAAAGTTTACCTTAAAATAAAATGTTAAGTTTTCTGTCGTATAACTTTTTATGTACAATGGGGCTCTACAACATTCTTAAATGATGGTAAGGCGAATTCTCCTGAATTTACCTGGGGACCACCATGTATTTAGTTGACCAGACCACACACTAGAAGGTGAAGAGACGACGACGTTTCGGTCCGTCCTGGACCATTCTCAAGTCGATTATCTGTTAACAATCATTCACAATCGACTTGAGAATGGTCCAGGACGGACCGAAACGTCGTCGTCTCTTCAGCTTCTAGTGTGTGGTCTGGTCAACATACCTTAGCCACGTTATTGTGACTCATCGCCTGCTTATTTATTTAGTTGCCACGGACGGGACAGAAAGTCGGCGGAGTGTTAAAGGTTGTCCCCCGTTCTTCCTTTATGTAACATTGTGGATATAATGTTTAATTCTATTATATACTACCTCACCACTACTACCTCACCATTACTACCACACCACTACTACCACACCACTACTACCACACCACTACTACCACACCATAGTACACCACTACTACCACACCACTACTACCACACCATAGTACACCACTACTACCACACCACTACTACCACACCACTACTAGTACACCACTACTACCACACCATACTAGTACACCACTACTTGTACACCACTACTACCACACCACTACTAGTACACCACTACTACCACACCACTACTAGTACACCACTGCTACCACACCACTACTACCACACCACTACTACCACACCACTACTACCAAACCACTACTAGTACACCACTACTAGTACACCACTAGTACCACACCACTACTAGTACACCACTAATACCACACCACTACTAGTACACCACTACTAGTACACCACTACTACCACACCACTACTACCACACCACTACTACCACACCACT
Organism: Procambarus virginalis; assembly: GCA_020271785.1. Classification (NCBI taxonomy): domain Eukaryota; kingdom Metazoa; phylum Arthropoda; class Malacostraca; order Decapoda; family Cambaridae; genus Procambarus; species Procambarus virginalis. The sequence continues at coordinate 1,949,427 of WNGS01135237.1, forward strand.
ACTATCACACCACTACTAGTACACCACTACTACCACACCACTACTAGTACACCACTACTAGTACACCACTACTACCACACCACTACTAGTACACCACTACTACCACACCACTACTACCACACCACTACTACCACACCACTACTACCACACCACTACTAGTACACCACTACTACCACACCACTACTAGTACACCACTACTAGTACACCACTACTACCACACCACTACTACCACACCACTACTAGTACACCACTACTACCACACACTACTACCACACCACTACTACCTCACTACTACTACACACCACCACTACCACACCACTACTACCACACCACTACTACCTCACCACTAATACCTCACCACTACTACCACACCACTACTACCACACCACTACTACCACACCACTACTACCTCACTACTACTACCACACCACTACTACCACACCACTACTACCACACCACTACTAGTACACCACTACTACCACACCACTACTACCACACCACTACTACCACACCACTACTACCACACCACTACTAGTACACCACTACTACCACACCACTACTACCACACCACTACTACCACACCACTACTACCTCACTACTACTACCACACCACTACTACCACACCACTACTACCACACCACTACTACCACACTACTACTACCACACCACCACACATACTACCACCACACTACACACACACTACTACACACCACTACTACCACACCACTACTACCACACCACTACTACCACACCACTACTACCCACACTACTACCCACACCACTTACTCACCACACTTACC
>WNGS01135237.1:1960876-1971147 GCA_020271785.1 Procambarus virginalis
GCTATGGGTCCCTACACTTGCACCAGAGGTGGTACCCCTTCTAGGTTTTTTAATATATATATATATATATATATATATTATATATATATATATATAATGTTGTACCTAGTAGCCAGAATGCACTTCTCGGCCTACTATGCAAGTCCTGATTTGCCTAATCGGCCGAGTGATTTCCTTTATTTTCAATAAATTGTTTCCTATTGGTTTATTTTAATATTATTGTTATATTATATTAAAAACATAAATTATTGATTAGTTATGTTAGTTTTACGTTAGGTTAAGATAGGTTAGGTCAGGTTAGATAGTGTTGGTTAGGTTCGGTCATATAACTACGTTAGTTTTAACTGAAATTTAAATAAATAGTTCATACATAATGAAATGAATAACTATCATTTCATAAGAAAAAAATTGAAAAATATTGAAATTATTGAAACTAGGTTTATTAGGCAAATCGGGCCTTGCATAGTAGGTCAAGAACTGCGCTCTGGCTACTATGTACAACGTATGGTTCATTCTCAAGTGAGAATGAACCATGGAGGTTCGAAACGTTGTGCAAATTGTATAAATAAGTGTAATACATTCTATAGTAATTCACCTCTTTTCTTCACCCTGAAATTACGAAAATGAGTTTTGGAGAACTCCTATTTCAGCTAAGCCCTGATGCTAAGAAAATAGTTAGAGGGATAGAAGCCCTAAATCAAAAGATAGTAAATACAGAATATGCGGTCATATTCAATGAGACATGTTTAAAAGAAAACCTGCTGCCAGTATACACCAATATGTATGTATATATATATATATATATATATATATATATATATATATATTATATATATATATATATATATATATATATATATACATATCTATATATACATATATATATATATATACATATATATACTTATATATATATAAATATATATATATTATATATATATATATATAAATATATATATATATATATATATATATCTATATATATATATATATATATATATATATATATATATATATATATATATATATATATATATTGTGCCGATAATCTCTTCCCAGAAATTTAGCCTGCTCTTCTTTTCCTTCATCACGTTCCCAGCAATATGCAAGATACGTTTTACAGTGGCTTAAACGTATATATTAAGACCAGTCACGCACCTGCAACTCCCCCTCCCCCCACTCCTACACCTCTGGTCGACGCGCCGACCCCGCCAACAACTGCTACTCCCAGCCAAACTACCTGTTGCCGACCGTCCTGCATTCTCATTGGCCGTTCGAGAACACACACCACCTTCAGTCCTTCTCCAACCACGTTCCAAGCCTAGTGAACGTCAGGGTCGGCTGGCCGCACCATCATCAGAATATCTAGTGCTCTCATGCTATGAACACCTAATTGATTCACCTCGCGTGATCAAATAGAGGCTTATAGCTAGCGCATATATTCCCAGCACCATCATTATTATTATATATTGTTTATTGTATATTTCCCTTGTGTTCCATATTGCCCTCCAGTTAACGTAATTTATTTTTATGTTATTTCTTGTTCATTTGTTATACAGTCACATTATTCAGCCAAGAAATTGTCTATATTTTACTTTGCTTTTTCTAGATTTATTAAATGTCATTGTTTATTATTGTGTTTTGTGTCTCTTCCCTTACCTTACCACAGATTACCAAACAAGCAGTCATTCTTTTTTTTTCCTTTTTTTACTTTTTGTTTTTATATGTGGCCTGGCTTTGACATCTGCCAGTGGAAGACTGCCGAACACCATACTCCACTACTTTACCGTCACATATATATATATATATATATATATATATATATATATATATATATATATATATATATAATATATATAAATATATATATATATATATATATAATATATATATATATATATATATATATATATATATATATATATTTTGACGGTAAAGTAGTGGAGTATGGTGTTCGGCAGTCCTCCAATGGCAGGTGTCAAAGCCAGGTCACATACAACCAAAAAAAAGAATGACTGCTTGCCTGTTTGTGGTAAGGTAAGGGAAGACACACAAAACACAAAGTATGAACAATGAAATTTAATTACTCTAGAAAACAAATTTAAATAAAGACAATTCCTTGGCATTGAAATAGTGCAAAAAATAACAAGTGAAATTAACATATAACAAAAAATGATTAAGTGACTGGTTACGTTAACGGAAATGCAAAGAATTAATAAATCGTGCTGGGAATATTAGCGCAAGCTAAGAACCGCTACTTGATACACGAGGTATATCAATTAGATGTTCACAGCTTAGAGCACAAGAATATTCTGAGGAAGGTCTCTTGGTATGACCTAGACGTTGACTTGGGTAGATGGCGTGCGTGGTGCGAAGCAGAAGTGGTGTGATCTTGACCAACCAATCAGAATGCAGGCAGGCCGACACTGGTCGTTAGCTCGTTGAAGTGTCGCGCTGAGCCGGTGAGGAGAAGTGTGGGGGGTGCAGGAGTGGGGGTATGCAGGTGCGTGGCTGCCTTGACAAACGTTTTGCTACTGCTGCATGTATCTTGAATGTAGCAATGAACGTGACGATGAAGGGAAGAGCAGGCTCAATCTCTCTTGAAAGAGATTATCGTCACAACTCTCCCCCGAAGCCTGTGGTTCCGGAAGAAGTCACGTTCTCGGGAGGTAGAGTGGTAGGTGGAGCTGCCTCTACCTCATGAACTCTGGAGAGGGCGTCGGCGATGATGTTATCAGGCCCCTTGATGTAACAGATTTTCAGATTGAAGCCTTGTAGATATAAAGCCCATCGCAGCAGACGTTGGTTATTGAATTGGGCTTGATGTAGGAAGCGTAGAGGATTGTGGTCCGAGTAGATGGTGGTGGACCGAGCACCTTGCAGGTATGGTGCAAAGTGTTGCAAGTTCAGGACGATGGAGAGGAGTTCCTTCTCTATAGTGCTGTAGTTTTTCTGGTGAGGCTTCAACTTGTAGCTGTAGTAGCTGACAGGTAGAACCTCCTCGCCTCGTTGCTGCATTAGGACACCCCCGATGCCGGTACCACTGGCGTCGACATGGAGGATGAAAGGCTTCGTGGTATCTGGCGAGGCGAGAATAGGATTAGAACAGAGCAGGAATTTGAGTTGTTCGAAAGCAACGGTTTGCTGCATGGTCCAATTATACCGTTGCTTGGGACTGGTTAAGGTGATTAAGGGTGTTGCTACCGTACTAAAGTTCCTCACAAACCTACGGTAATAAGAGGCAAGACCAAGGAAGCGCAGGAGCTGCTTCCTGGTAGTAGGCTGTGGATACTCTTTGATGGCTTGAGTGTGGATATTTAACGGAGCCAGGCTGCCACTCCCTATTACATGACCCAGATAACGCACTTTACCTTTGGCAAAGGTGGACTTGCCCAGGTTGATGGTGAGGCCGGCTGTCAGGAGCTTGGCGAACAATCGTTGCAGCTGGAGCAGATGTTCGCTCCAGGTGTTGGATGCTACAACGATATCATCCAAATAGGCGTAGGTGTTATCCAAGCCCTGGATGACGCGGTTGACAGCTCTCTGAAAGGTGGCCGGGGCATTGCACAGTCCAAAGGGAAGGCGTTCATATCTGAAAAGTCCGAATGGGGTAATGAAGGCAGATATTTCTTTGGCTCGCTCCGTTAAGCACACCTGGTAATACCCCTTGAGCAAGTCCACCTGGGACAGGTAGCGGGCATTACCAATGGCGTCGAGGATGTCATCAATCCTAGGTAATGGGTACGCATCTTTGATCGTCACACTATTTAACTTTCGATAATCAGTACACAGCCGGATCTTACCTTGGGGTTTTGGTACCAAGATACATGGTGAGGCCCAGGGGGACTCACAAGGGGTAGCCAGTCCATGGTCTAGGAGGTACTGTACCTCAGCACGCATGACTTCCTTCTTGCTAGGGCTGATTCGGTAGAATGGTTGGCGAATCGGCTGGGTGTCAGGTAGCAGTTGGATGTCGTGCCGAGTCACAGTACACTCTTGTGGATCATCTCGAAACAACTCCTGATGTTCTCTGATGATTTTGATGAGTGAAGCACTATTATCGTCCTGAAAGTAATTATGGATATCAGTAAGGATTTCCGAGTTGGAAAGCGCTGCCTGAGTGTCAGTGCTTTCGGGAGGAGAAGCAGGGAAGGTCTCACTGTGGCTGTATGGACCTGTAAAGGTGGAGTAGTTGATTAGCACAGTGGGAGGAGTACCATGATATAGCTTCAGCAGGTTGACGTGGCACAACTGGGTCTTCCGCCGCCTATCGGGGGTCTCGAGAACGTAGTTGTGATTATTTCTGCACTCCTTGACACGGTAGGGTCCTGAAAACCTGTTTTGTAAAGGAGAACCTGGGATAGGGAAATAAGCTAGAACGAAGTCTCCCTGTTTAAATTTCCTTACTTGGCTGTGCTGGTCGTAATGAGTCTTCATCCTCTCTTGGGCTTTCAGTAGGTTGTTTCTGGCAAAGGAATGCACCCTCTCGAGAATGTGTTGGAGGTTTTGAAGAAACTGGGGCACATTCTGATGCTCACTGAAGGTGGCATCACGTAGAGAGTCCTTGAAAGCCTTGAGAGGAGTACGGCACTTACGTCCGTAGAGCATCTCATAAGGAGATACTCCTAGTGACTCATTGGGAAGACTTCTGAAAATACACATGATGAGATCAAGTTGCTTATCCCAATCCTTAGAGGTCTCATTACAAAACTTTTTAGGAGTGCTTTGATAGTCTGATGACTACGCTCAAGAGAACCCTGTGAAGCAGGATGATAGGGGCTGGACAGTACCTGTTTGATGTTGAACTCCTCCAGTGTCCGTTTGAAGAGATCACTGGTGAAGTTGGTGCCACAGTCGCTCTGAATCTCCCTTGGAAATCCATACTGGGTGAAGATCTTCAGCAAATTTTTCACCACTGTAGCAGCCGTAATGTTCTTTACTGGAACTGCTATGGGGAATCTGGTGGTAGGACACAGGATGGTTAAGATATAGGCGTTGCCGGAACTGGTCCGAGGTAAAGGACCAACACAGTCAATAATAAGTCTGTGGAAAGGTTCCGCAGGCACCTGGATGGGTGTCAGTGGTGCTCTGGGGATAGAAACGTTCGGTTTACCTGCCATCTGACACACGTGACACATTTTGGTGTGTTGTTTGACATCATTAACCATACCTGGCCAGTAGTAGTCTTGTCGAATCCCATGGTAAGTCTTGTTAAAACCGTAGTGTGACAGTGCTCCGTGGGCCAGGTGTAGAATAGTGGGCCGCAGGCTGGTAGGAATCACTAGTTGTTCAATGTTGGCCCAATCGTCCTCCTCCTTCAGTTTACTGGGTCTGTATCTGCGATAGAGCAACTCGTTCTCTAGGAAGAACCCAGGAATACTGTCGGATTGAGTCTCAGCCTGAAAGAATAATGGTGTCAAGGTAAGATCCTCCCTCTGTAACTTACGGAACTCCAAAGCGGTGAGATTTGGGGGTAGTTTCAAAGGGTCTTGAGGGACAGCGGTAGTAGTAGAGTCAGCTGGTTGCGGTCGTGCAGCTTGTGCACGGGTGGTCACCAAAACAGGAGGAGAAACTTCATCACTCTCTTGAAACTTTGNGGCAGCCGTAATGTTCTTTACTGGAACTGCTATGGGGAATCTGGTGGTAGGACACAGGATGGTTAAGATATAGGCGTTGCCGGAACTGGTCCGAGGTAAAGGACCAACACAGTCAATAATAAGTCTGTGGAAAGGTTCCGCAGGCACCTGGATGGGTGTCAGTGGTGCTCTGGGGATAGAGACGTTCGGTTTACCTGCCATCTGACATACGTGACATTGTTTAACATGTTGTTTGACATCATTAACCATACCTGGCCAGTAGTAGTCTTGTCGAATCCCATGGTAGGTCTTGTTAAAACCGTAGTGTGACAGAGCTCCGTGGGCCAGGTGTAGAATAGTGGGCCGCAGGCTGGTAGGAATCACTAGTTGTTCAATGTTGGCCCAATCGTCCTCCTCCTTCAGTTTACTGGGTCTGTATCTGCGATAGAGCAACTCGTTCTCTAGGAAGAACCCAGGATACTGTCAGATTGAGTCTCAGCCTGAAAGAATAATGGTGTCAAGGTAAGATCTTCCCTCTGTAACTTACGGAACTCCAAGGCGGTCAGATTTGGGGGTAGTTTCAGAGGGTCTTGAGGGACAGCGGTAGCAGTAGAGTCAGCTGGTTGCGGTCGTGCAGCTTGAGCACGGGTGGTCACCAAAACGGAGGAGAAACTTCATCACTCTCTTGAACCTTTGCTGGAACATGCTCAAAAATCGGATTATCCATTTCAGAGGTACACACCTGGGGTTTGTCCTTGACGATCAGGTTGGTCGGTTGCAGGTCTTCTGCCAAGTCGTTGCCCAGGAGAAGTTGCACTCCAGGCATGGGAAAAGGCTTTTCCCTGACGGCGACTTGGACTTCACCGGTCACGAAGGGACAATCCAGGTGGACTCTGGCGAGAGGATAAGGAGTAGTAGCAGTGATGAAGACTGTTTCTCCGGTGTAGGCGACGTTGGGCACAGCTGATTTCAAGACTATTGATTGAAGAGCCGCTGTGTCCCTCAAGATCTTAAGTCCAAAACGTCCCTCAGAATCTGAACCGTTGGTAGTGATAGTTCCAGGATACAGATGTTTACTGAAGAGAGAAAGATCATTAACATGAACACCAACATTCATTACAGGCTTACCGGACTTAGGAGGAGTCTGTTTGGGTTTGGTGGATTCAGTGTTACCTTTATATGGAGACTTACCACATTTTTCTATGGTATGTCCATAGAGTCTACAATACTTACAGTACAGTTGCGAGGTACCTTGATCTGGGCTCACTTTCTCGTAACTGTACCAAGACTTCTTACTGGTAGGTGGTTCTGGTGTCAGCCGGTGGATGAGGCTGTAAGTGTCAGCCGACTTCGCACATTTCACTAGGTCGGTCTCTTCTTTATCTGCTAAATATAAACGGACAGGAGGAGGTACACGCCTCAAGAATTCTTCAACTAGCATAAGGTTGACGAGTTCTGGAAAAGTAGAGACATGTGCTGCCTCCAGCCATTTCATAAAATATCTCCGTTTGGTGTTGGCAAATTCTAAAAAGGTGGTGGTACTTGCCTTTATGTAATCACGGAATTTTCGTCGGTAGCTTTCGGTGGAGAGAAGGTAGGCGTCCAACACTGCTTGCTTCAGGGTCTGGTAGTCATTCTCAGACGCCAAAGTACTGAGTGTGACTGCTGCTCTACCTGTAAGATGTACTCTGAGAAGGGTAGCCCATTGGTCGGCAGGCCAACTAAGTTGATTAGCAAGGGTCTCAAAGGTTGTAAAAAAGACGTCAACCTCCGACTCTACGAACGGTGGCATTAACTTACTTGCATGGGAGACATTGAAACTTGGAGGAAGACTGGCTATAGCTTGCTGGCGTTGAGCTTGGTGTGTAGTGTCCAACGTGAGTTCTTTTTGACGACATTCTAGAGCCAGATCCGCTTGCTGTTTTTCATGCTCGCGTTGCATCTCCAGGTGACGTTGTTTTGCTTCAAGTTGTACTCGTTCACGCTCTCTGAGTATGACCAACTCACGTTCTTGCTGTCCTTGGAGGAGGAGGGCCTCTCTGTCACTTTCTTCTTTCCTCAGGGCGGCCTCTCGCTCCTTGAGGCGGATTTCTTCTTTCTTGAACTGGAGCTCTTTCTGTTTTTCCTTGCATGCGGCCTCTCGTTCCTTGAGGCGGATCTCTTTCTTGTTCTTCCTTCCTGATGGCAGCCTCACGCTCCCTGATTGCAGCTGCTTCCTGTTGTTGCTGTATGGCTGCTTGCTGTTGCTCCTTCTCGAGCTTTGCGAGCTCGATTTTGAGTTTCATTGCTGTCAGATCATGCTTATCTGAAATAGTGTAATGTTCGTGAGTGTCAGAGTCTATTACCCTTCATCCAAAAAGTGATCCAAGAGTATGTTATGTACTTCATGCTTGTTGGCTCCATGGGGAACATCTAGGTGATACTCATGTGCAAGAGTTATCAATTCGATCCTCTTGGCATGACTTAAGTTCCCTATTTCACCTGCTGGATCTGAACGGAAAGCTTGGATACGAAACATGGTGAAATTAGCAAATAAATGTGACACGAATATACTGTGGTGATATGGTGAATGTCAGAAACAGGACAACGTGGCAACTGGTACCTATCCTGTGGAATTGTTAACAATTAAAGTTAATTCAAGATGGTAAATGATTAAGGTCGCAGGAAATCTTGTACCCGGTACTCACTGTGGGAGGATAAGGGCAAGAAAATCCTACTAATTAGTGAAACTGAGTTTCTAAAACAAATGAAACATTTAATGGTTCCAAAAGTGAATTAGGTAGTCCAAGAATGTAGGCATACCTTGCCGAGTCTCTATAGAACATAAGCAAGTTTTTCCCACTGAAATGAAATATGATACTTACAGAATTAGCGAACTTTGTGCTCTGAAAAAAGAAAGCTAATTCCCTACCTAAGTAAATATCATCATTTCTGACCGACGTGTAGGGGTGCGAGTGTCAACTGGTGACGAGAACTATTGGCGAGGTCCCAACTCGTCAATAAGAATCCGTGCTAGAGGAACTATGGCCCTCTTTGTCCTCCTAGAGTCGGATTGCAGAAATTAGGTGCTATTGACCCGGAGACAGACCACAGTACCAGGGTACCTATATGATGATCTGCCGAAAATATGAGAAATATCCTAGGGACAAAAGGTGGTAAACACGGGTAATAACACGGAGGGAGAGACGACCAATTAAGAGTATGACTGCGGCCTACAGTCACCACGTAATCCAAAGTTGTCCCACACTCACCATATGCTACTCCCGGAATGCACAATACACACAGCACCATATGAATAAGAAAATTGATTATTGAAAAGCAAGGGAATTAAAGCCAAGTACGCTTACCACAAATTACTAATACCTGAGTGAAGCTCCTTGGACAGGCCCCCAAGTATATGTGACGGTAAAGTGTTGGAGTATGGTGTTCGGCAGTCTTCCAATGGCAGATGTCAATGCCTGGTCACATACACAGAAAAAAAAGAGACTGCTTGCCTGATAGTCTGTGGTAAGGTAGGGGAAGACACACAAAACACAAAGTATAAACAATGAAATTTTAATTACTCTAGAAAACAAATTTAAATAAAGACAATTCCTTGGCTTGGCAAAGTGCAAATATAACAAGTGAAAAAACTGTAACATAAAAATGAATAAGTGATGGTTTACGTTAACAATAGTACAAAAATATAATACAAGTAATATAAATGGTGCTGGGAATATTAGCGCAAGCTAAGAACCGCTACTTGATACACGAGGTATATCAATTAGATGTTCACAGCCAAGAGCACAAGATATTCTGAGGAGGAAACTGCTGGCCGACCCCGACGTTGACTCGGCGAGGTGCGTGAGTGGTGCAGAGCTGGAGTGGTGTGGTCTCGACCAGCCAATCAGAATGCAGGCAGGCCGACACTGGTAGTTGGCTAATTGAAGTACAGGTGACGAGCCAGTGGTGTGGAGTGTGGGGGGCAGGAGTGGGGGTATGCAGGTGTGTGTGCTGCCTTGACAAACGTTTGGCTACTGCTGATCGTATCTTGAATGTAGCAGGAGACGTGACTAATGAAGGGAAGAGCAGGCTCAATCTCTCTTGAAAGAGATTATCGTCACAATATATATATATATATATATATATATATATATATATATATATATATATATATATATATATATATATATATATATATGCGAACAAGCCTGAATGGTCCCCAGGACTATATGCGAATGAAAACTCGCACCCCAGAAGTGACTCGAACCCATACTCCCAGGAGCAACGCAACTGGTATGTACAGGGATGCCTTAAACTGCTTGACCATCACGACCGGACAAAAGGAAGTGATAGCCTGAGCTATATGAACCACTTCCCCGCCGGCACTTGGATGGTTATCTTGGGCATAGCATTTATCAAATCACCTCATTGGGGGCAACACGTGAGGAATACAAATGCGAACAAGCCTGAATGGTCCCCAGGACTATATGCGAATGAAAACTCACACCCCAGAATATAGCTCAGGCTATGTTCATATAGCTCAGGCTATCACTTCCTTTTGTCCGGTCGTGATGGTCAAGCGGTTTAAGGCATCCCTGTACATACCAGTTGCGTTGCTCCTGGGAGTATGGGTTCGAGTCACTTCTGGGGTGTGAGTTTTTATTCATATATATATATATATATATATATATATATATATATATATATATATAT
>WNGS01135237.1:1971247-1987281 GCA_020271785.1 Procambarus virginalis
AACTATTGTGCCCGACTTTTATCTCTATTACTGCTGGCCTACAACAGTTGTCTTCCATTATTCCCATGAATGTTGCACTTTATTATCCTCATTATTGTTGGACTTTATTATCCTCATACTGACTGCTAGGATCAGTCATGTATGACTGAGTCATACATGACTCAGTCTGCTAGGGCAGTATATTAGCACCCTTCTAGATAATCCATCACGAAATAAGAAGATGGATGAATACCTAGTCTACAGATTCAATCACGGGTATCCACCAGGCTGGACCTATGAATTGGACGGGGTACACAAAGCAAGAAAATTGAGCAAGAATGGAAAGCCTACCGATCAAATAGTCATAGTCTGGAAAAAGACTGAACCGCCACCTGACAGGTATTGGTTTGGTGGGTTGTATGCGCCACCCCCCCCCCCCCCCCCCCACGTTCAGGGTGTGGGAGCCAGACCCTGTGGAGTGTTACCAGTGCTGTGGCAGTGGCCACATAGCTGAGCACTGCTGGTGCCCCACACCCAAGTGTGCTCTCTGTTCCGGTGATCACCCACTGAAGGACTGTCAGTATAAGAAGACCAAAGACGAAAGAAAACTGGAACAGGGGCAACAGAACACTGTAACAGAAGCAGGGCAACAACTTGAAACTGTGGCTCTGTCTAAACCACCGCTGAAGTGTTTCAGATGTGGTACTGAAGGATTCACCTTCTGGCACTCAGACTGTACCAACCGGCCATCCTCCCTTGGCACAAGGAGGCAAGTGCCCGAGACTCAACAAATGCCTACTGATACAGCTCTAGTACTGCTGGCCCATCCCATAGTGGTGACAGTACCAGCAACGCCCTTGACAACACACAACAGCCTGAGACAACAGTTGAAGGACAGTTGGCAGCCTGGCAAGTACAGGTAACAGAAATGGCCGAAATTATAGAGACGCTACGTCGAGCTCCTTCACAAGAGATACAGCAGCCTCCACATTGCTGCGTCACAGCCGTGGCCCGCAGTGGTAAACGTATCTGCGGTGGTGGTGACGGCGGCGGCGTCAGAGATGAGAGCGACAACGGAGGCGGTGGCGGCGACGTCGTCAGTCAACTCAGTAATGACGGCAGTGATAGTGACAGAAACATTAACTGGAGAAGGAGGTCGCACCAGCATATACGATTAACGAACTTAACGAAAGCGTTGAAGTCAAGTATCAGAGTGAAAATGATAATATACTGTGTTGTGGTAAAAACTCCAGGCAGTATATCTCCTTTTAAATTGACTTCGATAAAATATAGTTTATCTTATTTTTATTCTTAGTAAGTAAGAATTAGTTGAGTGGACTGTATGTACTTGTTAAAACTGCCTGAAATTAATCTCACACAATTTGGAGGGACAATTTGTAGCTTAAACCACTTTGTAATGGCTCATTCTACTTCAAATTGTTTACCTAAGTTAGTTTATTGTAATTTTATATCATACCACATATGGTGGTCTAATCTACTACTGTTTCAATAATTATTACTAGTTATGAATACTACTACTACAATATAACAAAGGGCTTATTCGGAGCCTGTAGTATGGGCCTGCTAAGGCTGTGTAGTGGTAGCATCTATATGGGTGTGGCTCTGTGCCTCATGGTGTTGCCACGTAATGGCGGCTGTGGAGGTCTACAAGGCTGGCATACAACTAGGTACAATATGTATATAGTTCAACACTCTGCTCAGCTACTCCAAGTCACAAATTTACCTGTTTGGGGTACAAGGAATTAGTAACAGTTCCCTAAATATACCTATTACAGGTGTGACATGGTATATGAGGGTGTAAAATGTGGTACCCTTACATTGTGTTGTTGTTGTTCATGTATTGTAACCGACTTATCTTAATAATGTTAAAATGTGCACACAGATTAAACATAAAGATACTTGGTAAGCCGGATACTGGAGTACTCTTATTTGTAGTAGTGGTGTTGATATGGCAGTTTCTTAAGGCAGAGTAGGTCTATCCTATGTGGCCATTAACACAACACACACGAGCCTCCATTGTTATTGTTTTGTGTGAGCGTGGCGACAGTAAGTGAAGCTGGCTTTGTGTACTGTTCCAATATTTTGCTGGTTCTACCTCTAAAGTAATTATACTTTAACAAGGGAATCAAGCTATATTTTGGTGTTAGTAATTATATTCAGTCTTATTGAACACTTTTTTATTCAATTTAGACATTAAACTGTTGTATGAACAGTGTTTAATAATGTAAATATACGGTGTCGTCGATGACGTCACGGAGTCTCCCATTCTCCAGTTTTAAGAGGATACTGACTAAGGGAAGACTATGCTATTTGTGTATGTGTGTGTCGGTTTCCCGACATGTGTGACAGTGCTTATGTCATGCATCTTACAGAGAACATTCACTCACGAATCATCCCGAGTTCCTCAGTGATCAAGAGACTGATGACATCACCAGGTGTTACTGATGACACCAAACACCAGGTTCTTGCGGCTCTTTACATCGTGGTCACTAATTAACGCATTGTGGAAGTGGGACAAGGACAACAATGGGACCACCAGTCCCACGGAGGAACAACACCAAGACGATGGCTGCTGCTGACACAAGAACCATTAGGTTTCTCAGTTGAAACATTCGTAGCATCAACAAAAGACTGAATGATCTAATTGCACATGTTGCCAGTAACAACATTGATATAATTGCTATACAGCAGCCCTACACGTCCAACATGATAAATAAAACCCCCCCAAAGATCAGAGGGTATGCATCCTATACTAACAGTAACGCCACAGGCTTATTAACATACATCTGAAGTGATTTGCCGCACACTCTTGTGAGTACGTCACACAATGTACACACACAGTACCATCACTCTCATGTACAACCTGCAGCAGACCATTTCGCATTCCTTAACGTATATGCCAGAAGCCAGAAACTCAATGTAACATTGCTCCCAGATCTAGAGAATCATGGGACAATATACATGGGAGATTTTATTGCTAGACATATTACACTGGGAGATAATACTAACAACGATAATGGATGCAAATTTATCAAATATGTTTATGACAACAGCTTAACTGTGCATACTACGGATACCCAAACTCATTTATTGGGAGGCAGACTTGATTATGTAAAGGGTAGAAACCTTGTGCAAGATAGGATGGAATGTTCGTTGGTAAATCACTTGGTTAGTGACCAATATGCAGTTTCTGCTTCCTATGAGGTACAGTGTGATGTACCTAATAGACCTCAGAAACGAAAAATGAATATTCCATATGGCTTGCACGACCACTTTATTAATTGTATTTCAAAATGGTATCAAGATTACACAATAACGAATGTACAAGCCTTCTCCAGAGATCTCGTTGATACAATTACTACCTACTACATGGCATACAATTACTACCTACGACACATGGGTGTGTTGGGGAACAGGTCGTAAGCCAAGCAGAAGTACACAACACCTACCACCACCCAAGTGGGTCCTTGACCCCGTATTTGTTAAAGAACATGAACGAGTAAAGCAACTTGGAGATACATACAAACGAACCAAAGCACAAGGTGACTTGCATGCACTTCTCGTTGCAAATAGAGAGATGAGAGACATGAGCAACGTTATACGTAATAAACATTGGGAAGAGTTCCTACAAAGTATAAATGAACAAACAACACTTGTTGAAGTTTGGGAAAAGATACGATAAATATCTAGAAGCAGCCCAACCAAACCACTGCCCCACACCCAACTAAAACAAGCAAACATTCTCCTTGATCAATGGGCACTAACATCAAGCTACAACTCATTCCCAATTAACATACATCACAAACTTAATGACACACGCCCCAACAGACACGAACTATCAATCTTGCCTGTACAGCTATCGACGTGTCGGACCTTAATGATGTAACTGAATGGGCATTAAATCATGCATTAAAGCTGGGCAAATCAACTGCTCCTGGAGAAGATAGTATTTCTTACAGTCTATTGAGATTAGTCTCGCAAGTGTCAGGTAATCCACTTTTAGTGTTGTACAGAATGAGTTTAAGTGAAGGAGTATTACATGATGCTTGACAAAGAGTGTCATTGTTCCCATCCCCAAACCACACTTAGAAAATTATAGACCCATATTTCTAACATCGTGGGTCTGTAAAGTACTTGAACGCATTGTCCTTAACCGACTCATGTAACGTATACAGGGGCACCTGTCACCCAACTGTTTGGATTTTTGCCTGGGCTCAGTATACAACACTGTTTTGCTGAATACTTCGCTCATATTGAAGCTTCCCGTTAGCAGTCTTCATCGACCTAGCAGCAGCTTTTGATACAGCAACAAGGAAATCATACTAGAACAGCTTGTTGAGCTAGGAATACAAGGAAAATTATTGAAATGGATAAGGGGATATTTATGTAATCGAACTGCATATGTTTTGTTTAATGGTGTTAAAAGCACAGAGAGCAAACACTTTGAACTGGGAACTCCACAAGGAGGGGTCCTCAGCCCCTTGTTGTTCAACGTTCTGATGCATAAACTTATTAAAGATCTTCCAACTAATACTGAAGACACTGTCATTTGTTATGCTGAAGATATATGTTTACAGGCTGCCTCCGAGCCTAGAATGCAAGTTCTGCTCGATGATTTTGCTACTAGAGCTGAGGAATGTGGCCTCCTTATCTCTGAATAGAAAACTCGTGCCCTCATTCCATGTGGTAATCCACCAGCCAATTATTATATAGATGGGCAAGCACTTGAGAACTGCGAGTTTTACAGATACCTTGGTGTCCCCATTAACGACCCTGCGTACCTTTCTTCTCTCAAGAGGCGACTCTTGGAGAGATTAAAGCCTTGCGGGTCCTTGTTGGTGTCAATCATGGAATTAACGTGAGACTTGCTAGAATGTTTTATGTGTCATTTATACGCTCTGTGATTGACTACAATGCTCTACATCTCACACTGTATATAGACAAAGAGCTGAAATCTCTTGAAACCTTGCAAAATGAAGCTATGCGTCTCATCCTTGGGGCTCCAAAGTCCACGAGAATAGTTAATATAGAGCAGAGTTAAAATTACCTACCATAAGTGAGAGAATTTTCCCATTAGCACAATTTTCGGCTGTGAAGGCGTTAAATAGATCTCGGCAACACATGACGTTTTAAGCTAAACTTTCTAATATGCTGCACTCACCTGAGATCTATAGAAAAAAGCAAAATATGATTATGCATTTTGGTTCTACAAGGTAGCCAATTCCATCAAAATCTTAAATATGTACCTAACTCAATTAATGATTAATCAACCAATTACTCCATGGGATAACTGCGATATATCAGTTAATTTTGTATATGCACCCAAGAAAGATATTGTACACTCTACATTATTAAACAGTTAGCGCTGAAAAGCATCACTGAAAGTAAGGTGTTGCTTGGTACACAACACTAGTGTAGTGGACAGGTGTTGTGTACCTACACCTATCCCCCACACTGGTGTTGTGTACCTACACCTGTCCACTACACTGGTGTTGTGTACCTACACCTGCCCACTACACTGGTGTTGTGTACCTACACCTGCCCACTACACTGGTGTTGTGTACCAACGCCTGTCCCCCACACTGGTGTTGTGTACCTACGCCTGTCCCCCACACTGGTGTTGTGTACCTACATCTGTCCACTACACTGGTGTTGTGTACCTACACCTGTCCACTACACTGGTGTTGTGTACCTACACCTGCCCACTACACTGGTGTTGTGTACCTACACCTGTCCCCCACACTGGTGTTGTGTACCAACGCCTGTCCCCCACATTGGTGTTGTGTACCTACACCTGTCCACTACACTGGTGTTGTGTACCTACACCTGTCCACTACACTGGTGTTGTGTACCTACACCTGTCCACTACACTGGTGTTGTGTACCTACACCTGTCCCCACACTGGTGTTGTGTACCTACACCTGTCCCCACACTGGTGTTGTGTACCTACACCTGTCCCCACACTGGTGTTGTGTACCTACGCCTGTCCCCCACACTGGTGTTGTGTACCTACACCTGTCCTCCACACTGGTGTTGTGTACCTACACCTGTCCACTACACTGGTGTTGTGTACCTACACCTGTCCACTACACTGGTGTTGTGTACCTACACCTGTCCCCCACACTGGTGTTGTGTACCTACACCTGTCCCCCACACTGGTGTTGTGTACCTACACCTGTCCCCCACACTGGTGTTGTGTACCTACGCCTGTCCCCCACACTGGTGTTGTGTACCTACAACTGTCCCTCACACTGGTGTTGTGTACCTACACCTGTCCCCCACACTGGTGTTGTGTACCTACACTGTCCCCCACACTGGTGTTGTGTACCTACACCTGTCCCCCACAATGGTGTTTGTGTACCTACACCTGTCCCCCACACTGGTGTTGTATACCTACACCTGTCCACTACACTGGTGTTGTGTACCCACACCTGTCCCCCACACTGGTGTTGTGTACCCACACCTGTCCCCACACTGGTGTTGTGTACCTACATCTGTCCACTACACTGGTGTTGTGTACCTACGCCTGTCCCCCACACTGGTGTTGTGTACCTACACCTGTCCCCCACACTGGTGTTGTGTACCTACGCCTGTCCCCCACACTGGTGTTGTGTACCTACACCTGTCCCCCACACTGGTGTTGTGTACCTACACCTGTCCCCCACACTGGTGTTGTGTACCTACACCTGTCCCCCACACTGGTGTTGTGTACCTACACCTGTCCCCCACACTGGTGTTGTGTACCTACATCTGCTACCTACACTGGTGTAGTGTACCTACACCTGTCCCCCACACTGGTGTTGTATACCTACACCTGTCCACTAGACTGGTGTTGTGTACCCACACCTGTCCCCCACACTGGTGTTGTGTTCCTACACCTGTCCCCCACACTGGTGTTGTGTACCTTCACCTGTCCTCCACACTGGTGTTGTGTACCTACACCTGTCCCCCACACTGGTGTTGTGTACCTACACCTGTCCACTACACTATGTTGTGTACCCACACCTGTCCCCCACACTAATGTTGTGTACCCACACCTGACCTCCACACTAATGTTGTGTACCTGCACCTGACCTCCACACTAATGTTGTGTACCTACACCTGCCCACGACACTGGTGTTGTGTACCTACACCTGTCCCCCACACTGGTGTTGTGTACCTACACCTGTCCCCCACACTGGTGTTGTGTACCCACACCTGTCCCCCACACTAATGTTGTGTACCCACACCTGACCTCCACACTAATGTTGTGTACCTTCACCTATCCCCCACACTGGTGTTGTGTACCTACACCTGTCTCCCACACTGGTGTTGTGTACCTACACCTGCCCACTACACTGGTGTTGTGTACCTACACCTGTCCCCCACACTGGTGTTGTGTACCTACACCTGTCCCCCACACTGGTGTTGTGTACCTACACCTTTCCTCCACACTGGTGTTGTGTACCTACACCTGTCCACTACACTGGTGTTGTGTACCTACACCTGTCCACTACACTGGTGTTGTGTACCTACACCTGTCCCCCACACTGGTGTTGTGTACCTACACCTGTCCCCACACTGGTGTTGTGTACCTACACCTGTCCCCCACACTGGTGTTGTGTACCTACGCCTGTCCCCCACACTGGTGTTGTGTACCTACACCTGTCCCCCACACTGGTGTTGTGTACCTACACCTGTCCCCCACACTGGTGTTGTGTACCTACACCTGTCCCCCACACTGGTGTTGTGTACCTACACCTGTCCCCCACACTGGTGTTGTGTACCTACACCTGTCCCCACACTGGTGTTGTGTACCTACATCTGCTACCTACACTGGTGTAGTGTACCTACACCTGTCCCCCACAATGGTGTTTGTGTACCTACACCTGTCCCCCACACTGGTGTTGTATACCTACACCTGTCCACTAGACTGGTGTTGTGTACCCACACCTGTCCCCCACACTGGTGTTGTGTTCCTACACCTGTCCCCCACACTGGTGTTGTGTACCTTCACCTGTCCTCCACACTGGTGTTGTGTACCTACACCTGTCCCCCACACTGGTGTTGTGTACCTACACCTGTCCACTACACTTTTGTTGTGTACCCACACCTGTCCCCCACACTAATGTTGTGTACCCACACCTGACCTCCACACTAATGTTGTGTACCTTCACCTATCCCCCACACTGGTGTTGTGTACCTACACCTGACTCCCACACTGGTGTTGTGTACCTAAACCTGTCCCCCACACTGGTGTTGTGTACCTACACCTGCCCACGACACTGGTGTTGTGTACCTACACCTGTCCCCCACACTAATGTTGTGTACCCACACCTGACCTCCACACTAATGTTGTGTACCTTCACCTATCCCCCACACTGGTGTTGTGTACCTACACCTGTCTCCCACACTGGTGTTGTGTACCTACACCTGCCCACTATACTGGTGTTGTGTACCTACACCTGTCCCCCACACTGGTGTTGTGTACCTACACCTGTCCACTACACTGGTGAAGTGTACCTACACGTGTCCACTTCACTGGTGTTGTGTACCTACACGTGTCCCCCACACTTGTGTTGTGTACCTACACCTGTCCACTACACTGGTGTTGTGTACCTACACCTGCTACCTACACTGGTGTTGTGTACCTACACCTGTCCCCCACACTGGTGTTGTGTACCTACACCTGTCCACTATACTGGTGTACTGTACCTACACCTGCTACTTACACTGGTGTTGTGTACCTACACCTGCTCACTACACTGGTGTTGTGTACCTACACCTGTCCACTACACTGGTGTTATGTACCTACACCTGCTACTTACACTGGTGTTGTGTACCTACACCTGCTCACTACACTGGTGTTGTCTACCTACACCTGTCCCCCACACTAGTGTTGTGTACCTACACTTGTCCACTACACTGGTGTTGTGTACCTACACCTGTCCACTACACTGGTGTTGTGTACCTACACCTGTCCACTACACTGGTGTTGTGTACCTACACCTGTCCCCCACACTGGTGTTGTGTACCTACACCTGTCCCCCACACTGGTGTTGTGTACCTACACCTGTCCCCCACACTGGTGTTGTGTACCTACGCCTGTCCCCCACACTGGTGTTGTGTACCTACACCTGTCCCCCACACTGGTGTTGTGTACCTACACCTGTCCCCCACACTGGTGTTGTGTACCTACACCTGTCCCCACACTGGTGTTGTGTACCTACATCTGCTACCTACACTGGTGTAGTGTACCTACACCTGTCCCCCACAATGGTGTTTGTGTACCTACACCTGTCCCCCACACTGGTGTTGTATACCTACACCTGTCCACTAGACTGGTGTTGTGTACCCACACCTGTCCCCCACACTGGTGTTGTGTTCCTACACCTGTCCCCCACACTGGTGTTGTGTACCTTCACCTGTCCTCCACACTGGTGTTGTGTACCTACACCTGTCCCCCACACTGGTGTTGTGTACCTACACCTGTCCACTACACTTTTGTTGTGTACCCACACCTGTCCCCCACACTAATGTTGTGTACCCACACCTGACCTCCACACTAATGTTGTGTACCTTCACCTATCCCCCACACTGGTGTTGTGTACCTACACCTGACTCCCACACTGGTGTTGTGTACCTAAACCTGTCCCCCACACTAGTGTTGTGTACCTACACCTGCCCACGACACTGGTGTTGTGTACCTACACCTGTCCCCCACACTAATGTTGTGTACCCACACCTGACCTCCACACTAATGTTGTGTACCTTCACCTATCCCCCACACTGGTGTTGTGTACCTACACCTGTCTCCCACACTGGTGTTGTGTACCTACACCTGCCCACTATACTGGTGTTGTGTACCTACACCTGTCCCCCACACTGGTGTTGTGTACCTACACCTGTCCACTACACTGGTGAAGTGTACCTACACGTGTCCACTTCACTGGTGTTGTGTACCTACACGTGTCCCCCACACTTGTGTTGTGTACCTACACCTGTCCACTACACTGGTGTTGTGTACCTACACCTGCTACCTACACTGGTGTTGTGTACCTACACCTGTCCCCCACACTGGTGTTGTGTACCTACACCTGTCCCCCACACTGGTGTTGTGTACCTACACCTGTCCCCCACACTGGTGTTGTGTACCTACACCTGTCCACTATACTGGTGTACTGTACCTACACCTGCTACTTACACTGGTGTTGTGTACCTACACCTGCTCACTACACTGGTGTTGTGTACCTACACCTGTCCACTACACTGGTGTTATGTACCTACACCTGCTACTTACACTGGTGTTGTGTACCTACACCTGCTCACTACACTGGTGTTGTCTACCTACACCTGTCCCCCACACTAGTGTTGTGTACCTACACTTGTCCACTACACTGGTGTTGTGTACCTACACCTGCTCACTACACTGTTGTTGTGTACCTACACCTGCCCACTTTTATTTTTGACACACACCTCACTAAGGGACTGACGGGGGAGGAGTACTGGATAATTAAGGGCACAAGTTCACTAGAGGTCAAAGGGGACGGTAAGCCCAATATCACTAAGACAGGAACCATTAATACACACTGGAATGACACTTTAAAATATGACTTTATTGAACACATATTTAACCCACGCCTACAGCCGAGCAGAAGCCCCAAGCAAAACATATACCAGCTTCCCTGACCACAAAAACAGGGTGAAGCTTACCAAGACTAAACCAGGTGGAGGGGGCATATTGCTCTCCACCATCGGCCATGGTGGAGGGAGTGAAGGCCTCCGTCCAGGACAGATGGATTGCTTGGGGCCACAAGAAAATAGTTCAACTTAATCGCCCGCCCATTGCATCCAGTAAGTACACTCAGGGTAATGATGGCAAGAGTGTCCGAGTTTCCACTGATAAGGGCCAAAGAGTAAACAGGACCCAAACCAGCACAGCAGTGCTCCCGCACAACTGGACACTCTCTGGCCAATGTTTAAGGCCTTGGTCATGGAATTGGTCGTAAGTTTGCTGTCGAAACACGGTATCAAGCAAACCACAGAGACTCGAAAAAGAAAATTGAGCACAAACTCAAGAAATTCGAAAAACAATATCCTCACCTTCTAGAACGCAGGGCAGTACTTCTGAAAGCATCCTTGATGAGTCAGTTTCAAGTACACCAAGATCCCCAACTCCAATTTCACCTTCCATGGTGAGTTCATCTTACTCCATGGATACCAGGTAATATCAGCAAGTTCCAACAACCTTGAAGACTAAAGATCATGAAATGGAATGCGCAAGGGCTGCACCAAATTTGCAACACTTGCAATGCATAGCAGCAAACAAAGGCGCAGACATTCTGATACTACAGGAGAGATTGCCTCGAGCTGGATTAGAACCTCAAATCTCAGGCTATCGAGGCTTCTTCCTTCCATGGATCAATGGGCAATCCAGGGGATGTGCCATCTATGTGAAATGTGACCTGATCTCTAAGTTCATAACCAGCCCAACCGATTGTGGGCCAGGGACAGAGGTAATGGGAGTATCCATTGAGCTAAGACACGACAAACTTGAAGTGTTTAATATTTAAAGGTTTCCACATGCTGAAATGGATCTCTTAGTATTATTTGGACACGCAACCATTTCAAACACAATAATTTGTGGTGATTTAAATGCCCATCTTCGTTTGGCATAGGGCTCGAACATAACAAATGAGGTCGGCACTCATAGCACATCTACTAGACCAGCTACCAGAAATCCAAATCCTTAACAAAAATGAACCCCCCCCCCACAATCAAGGATTAGTCCTTACCTTCGTTTCAGCCTCGCTAAGAGATGTAGCAACATGGTCAGCTGAGGCCACACTCACAGGTGACCACTAAGACCCAACCAAAGCTGCTCCACAGCCACATCAGGAGGAAAACAGCAGTGAAAGAACAAGTGATGAAGCTGCGAAAAGCGGAGAACAGATACACAGAGAATGACAAGGAGGTGTGTGAAGAACTCAACAAGAGATTCCAGGAGGTCTTCACAATAGAACAAGGAGAAGCCCCTGCACTAAATGAGGAGGTGGCAAACCAAGCAACCTTGGAGGAATTTGACCTCACCAGTGATGAGGTCAAAAGGTGTCTGCTGGAGCTGGATGTGACAAAGGCTGTTGGGCCTGACAGAATCTCACCATGGATACTAAAGGAAGGTGCAGAAGCACTAAGTGTGCCACTCTCTATGGTGTATAACAGGTCACTGGAAACAGGAGACTTACCAGAAAGTTGGAAGACAGCTAACGTGGTCCCAATATACAAAAAGGGTGACAGGCAAGAGGCACTGAATTACAGGCCAGTTTCCTTAACTTGTATACCATGCAAGGTAATGGAGAAGATCGTGAGGAAAAGGCTCGTAGAGCATCTAGAGGGAAATAACTTTGTAACGCACCACCAACATGGGTTCAGGGATGGTAAATCGTGCCTCACAGGTTTAATAGAATGTTATGACCAAGCAACAAAAATTAGGCAGGAAAGAGAAGGGTGGGCCGACTGCATTTTCCTGGATTGCCAAAAAGCCTTTGACACAGTACCGCACAAAAGGCTGTTAAAAAAGTTGGAGCAACAGGCAGGAGTAAAAGGGAAGGTGCTCCAGTGGATAAGGGAGTACTTAAGCAACAGGAAACAGCGAGTAACGGTGAGGGGGGAGACATCAGAGTGGCGAGATGTCACCAGCGGAGTCCCACAGGGCTCAGTACTTGGACCCATCCTGTTTCTAATATATGTGAACGATCTTCCGGAGGGTATAGACTCATTCCTCTCAATGTTTGCTGATGATGCAAAAATTATGAGAAGAATCAAGACGGATGAAGATAGACAGAGACTACAGGATGACCTGGATAAACTGGAGGAATGGTCTAGAAAATGGCTGCTAAAGTTCAACTCGGGAAAGTGTAAGGTGATGAAATTAGGAGAAGGGAGCAGGAGGCTGAACACAAGGTATCATTTGGGAGGGGAAATCCTACAAGAGTCAAATAGAGAGAAAGATCTGGGGGTTGATATCACACCGAACCTGTCCCCAGAAGCCCACATCAAAAGATATCATCAGCGGCATATGCTAGACTGGCCAACATAAGAACTGCCTTTAGAAATTTGTGTAAGGAATCTTTCAGAACCCTGTATACCACTTATGTAAGACCAATCCTGGAGTATGCAGCTCCAGCCTGGAGTCCATACCTAGTTAAACACAAGACAAAGTTAGAGAAGATTCAGCGGTATGCCACCAGGCTCGTCCCGGAACTGAGAGGATTGAGCTACGAGGAAAGGCTAAAGGAGCTAAACCTCACATCCCTGGAAAACAGAAGAGTAAGGGGAGACATGATAACCACCTACAAAATTCTCAGGGGAATTGACAGGGCGGACAAAGAGAAACTCTTCACCACGGGTGGGACACGAACAAGGGGACACAGGTGGAAACTTAGTACCCAGATGAGCCACAGAGACGTTAGAAAGAATTTTTTCAGTGTCAGAGTAGTTAATAAATGGAATGCATTAGGCAGTGATGTGGTGGAGGCTGACTCCATACACAGTTTCAAGTGTAGATATGATAGAGCCCAGTAGGCTCAGGAATCTGTACACCTGTTGATTGACAGTTGAGAGGCGGGACCAAAGAGCCAAAGCTCAACCCCCGCAAGCACAATTAGGTGAGTACAATTAGGTGAGTACTATGATTTCCAAATTGATCTAAAGTTGGATCTACCCACCCCATCTCCACCTCTGTCTGAAGCCTGGAACTTCGCTTTAGCAAAATGAGACCAATTTCAAAACCTCATTTCAGAGTGGCATAGAAACTATGATGCTCCCAAAGACATTAATCAGGCAGAACATGATTTTGTTAAAGCGATTCAAAATGCAACCAACCACACAATTACACTGAAATAACAGTCCACCAGACGCAACATAGATCACTGATACTATTGCAAACGTGTCAAAGAACTCAATCATAGACTCAACAGCACAAAGAAGCTATACAAAAATTAGTCAAGTGACCGCAACAGGACCTTACTTTGTGGGGTCAAGGAACATGTGCATCAAGAAACCAGGCTAATAAAAGAACAGATGTGGCGGGAATGGTGTTCACATCTGAATGAACACACCTCTCTTGGAGAAATGTGGCAGCAAATCCACCGGGCCAAAGGAAAAAAACACCTGAAGCCCCACACCCTAAGGATCCGCATCAGGAAGACGAAGTACTGGCAACCAGGTTTGCAGAAAGAGCAGCCAGTAATCACCTTCCACCAGATGTATTAACAGTGCAGACAGGATTAGAGGAAGAAAGGTGGCACAGAATCCTTACAGCATGTGCAGAAGTCTCTGACACTAATGCCCCTTCACACAGGATGAACTCAATCGGGCTAAGAAAACTCCAAAGATACATTCCTGGAGACGACAAAATAACCTATAAAATTATTAAACATCTCGGCCCAGAGGAAGATGCTGCATACCTTAGGTTAATAAATTTAGCCTGGACTTCTCAAACTAGACCATCAGCTTGGAATAGAACAGACACAGTGCCGATCCCAAAACCCAAAGATCCAGCTATTCCTAGGCCCTTGTCTCTGCAAAGCTGTGCAGCCAAGACGGCTGACAGAATGGCACTCAACAGACTTGAGTGGAAAATGCCTAAACTGCACCAGGATATGTATGCCTATAAAAGAGGGGTTGGCACAATGGAATGTATTACAACTCTGTTAGCCCACTTGAATGACAGACCAGGAATGCTGATTCCAGACCTGGACCTCGAGAAAGCCGTTTAACTGGCTAGCGCCCCAGGTATTCTCTGCTGCCTCGTCGACAAAGAAGTCAAAGGCAACCTGCTCTCCTGGACCAAAAACTGTCTCTTAAACAGAGAAGCAAGAGTAAAACTTCATGGCACAGTCTCTGAATACAAAACACATGAAAATGGTACTCTGCAAGCAGGCATTCTCAGCCCCCTTCTCTTCAATTGTTTAATGGAAAGAATAATGAGGGTGAAAGTCCGACAATACTGCAGGCTGCTAACTACGTGGACGACTTTGTCATCAACATAAAAGGAAGGGATGCGGTGCGCCTTGCACCCAAATGGTTAGACTGCATCAGTGAAGAGGCAGAGCAGATTGGTACCAAACTCAGCCCCACCATGACAAAAGCCTTGCCCATAAAAATACTGAAGCCAACATCCAACTCACAGTACAGAGTCAACCATGAATGGGTGGACACTTATCAGTATCTAGGAATAATCCTGGACACACACACAATTTTTAATGCTGAGGTCACTTACTTGAGAGATAGAACTGCGGCCCAGACGCAATCCTCAGGTCGCGAACCTTCATCTCCGGAGGATCCAATCTGCAAGTCCTTCGTGCATACTATGTACAGGCAGTCTGATCAGTGATCGACTATGCCGCACCTGCACTCACAAGCCTATCATAACTACAGTGGAAAAGCTGGAAGTTGCCCAAAATAATGCTATGAGAGCTGCTCTGGGAGCCCCTGTGTGGATCAGGATTGAGACTTTAAGACTGGTATCGGGTTTGTCCTCTACACAGAAAGAATATTTCAAAGAACAGCTATGGTATCAGTAAGATCACTGTTCCTCTGATCAGTCCCGGTACGACAGAACTTGGTGGCTGGACTTTGCCAAACAACCGAAACTCTTAGGCTGCCAGAGCGGGAAAAGTATTAAACAGACACCAATTAAAAAACATGATCCTTGATAGAGAAGGTGATCACCATACCCAAACTACACTTGTTTCCCACCTTGGGAGGAGCGTACCTTCAAAATAGCAATAGAAATTCTTCCAATGAAAAAGACTGCCTATGATAAAACAATTATAAGGCGCATCATAGAAGAGCAAATGAGCAGCATTACAGTAGCAGGAGCTCTCCACTTCTTCACAGACGGATCGGTGGACACAGAATATTAGAGTGTTGTCGCTGCACTTTGCACGGACAGCGAACAGGCATATTGGAGACTGGGATTACCAGTATCATCAAACCAAATACCGAAAAACGACGTAATTTGTCAGAGGACGGGTTGCCCTTACAGCATT
>WNGS01135237.1:1999441-2013797 GCA_020271785.1 Procambarus virginalis
AAATGCCAGCAATGTATACTATAGTCTCTGGGCTGTTTGGAAGATCATTCCATTCGTGATTGCTTGTACTCCACAAATGTAATCATCATTCACTGTCATCTGAGACTGGTTGTAATGAAATGTTGTCTTGTACATTATGAACATTCTTGATTTGAGGTGCAATATTGTGTTTGCCACCTCGACTCCTATGACTTGATCCTCGTACATTGCTTTTATTTATTGATTGTGGTTTCTTTAGTGCGTAACGACACATAGCACCAAAATGATTTAGTTTCCTACACTCATAGCACTTCTTACCTTGTGCAGACAAACATTATCTTGGTGTGGATAGTCTCCTCCACAATTGTAACATTTATTGTTGACAACCTCTGATGTGAGTCGTTGTGACTGCTTGAGTCTTGTTCCATGACTCCAGTTGTGATGTGGTTCTCGGCTCAATTTAATGTTAGGTTTGGCATGATATCTTCTATGATCATGGTGTCCTCCCTGAACCTTACATACTTCATGACTGTTAGTAACAGTGGCAGAACCGTTGTTGGCACTGCACTCCATGACACGAGCATCACGTGCAGCATCTTCCATTCGACGAGCCATATCCAGTATTTTGGTAAGAGAACTTTCATCATCAACAAGTTCTAGAGCTCTTCGATGGAGACGTGTAGATGTGCATGTTTCAATTATTTGCTGTTTGATTTCTTTGTCAACATCAGCAAACTCACAATGGGTTGCTAAACCCTGCAGACGTGTATGGTATTGATCAACAGTTTCATTAGAGAGTTGTTTTGCTCTCCTGAAATGCATAATTTCCATAGCAGTATTTTGCCTTGGTTTGAAATGCTCAGTTAATTTGGCTTTGGCAGTGTCATAATCTTTGGCACCACCAGTGCCTTTCAGTGTATCAAAGATGTCACAAACTCTATCACCTGCATAATGACATAGAAAGGCACGCTTTCTTTCAGCACTTTTGATGTCAGAAACTATCAACAAATTTTCAAACCTTTTAAGCCATTTGGTCCACCTCTGTGACAGGTTTGTCTGGTCACAGTCAGGATCAAATGCAGGAAACTGAGGTATATTTGCCATTTTTACTGAATAAATGTAATTTATCACTTAAATGTTCCTCAGAATATATAACACTTACTGCACTGTATATGTTATTCAAGAATTCACTGTAATTACTTTAATTTTGCAAAGCACACAAGTATTTTAATGCAAAAGTTCACAACAGTGCACAACACAGCAGCAACTGACTTCTTACCTAGCCCTTGTGTACATGTGTTGTTACTCCACTCACAGCAGCACAGCAGTTGTTAGCAGTTGGTACAGCAGTTGTCAGCAGTTGGTACAGCAGTTGGTACAGCAGTTGGTACAGCAGTAGGCAGCAGTTGGCACAGCAGTTGGTTCACAGCGTGAAGAATTTTGTAGCACGAGCGTCGTTTCGTAACCAAAACATCGGGTTTTGTACACTGCATGAAAGCGTCGTTTCGTACACAGCGTCGGCAGATTCCTCTATTCACAGCTTGTCAGCACAGCTTGGGTAGCACACAGCATTGGCCAGCACACAGCAACGGCCAGCACACAGCAACGGTCAGCACACAGCAATGGTCAGCACAAAGCATGGGGTAGCATACAGCATCGGGTATGGTGCTCACAGACAGCTTCTCCTTCCTCCTCTGGGCGAGACAGCATGAGCTCCTTCCTTGTGTTTGAAGTTAAACAAATACCTGCGTTCCCAGTTCATCGTCGTCGCCAATGTAGTATCTGTATATAGCTGAGATAGTCTTGGTAGTAAGGTTGATGTAAAGTCATTCCTGGTTACTGACTTTAATACTTATAAACGATTACATGACTAGAGCTCCCAAGCTTGGCAGGCGTCCTGTGCTTTGTTTACCTCCCCTCTCCGTGGCGTCCAGCCTCCACACATAGAAAACGGATGGTACCATTTTCTGTGAACATGACAGGAATCAACTGTCTGATCTGGTTGAGATAAGTCTAGTAGTTGGTGCACGATATTGATGATAGTCTTCTCATTGTCAGCATTTGCCTTAGGGAGCTGGATCGCTTGATTGATGCTGATGAGTTCAGTATAATCCCTAGGAGGCTGGTGTGAGTGATTATGACCATCACTAGTTTTGCTTAAGGCTTCTTGCTTAGCCTCAGCTTTTATTCCACTTCAGCTGCATCCTCATCTTCTGTTTCAGCTTCACTGGCTGTTGCAGCTTCACTTGGTTTTCTGGGTTCATGTGGGTGGCTTGTTAATTCAGTAGCCTCATGTATTGCATTTATAGAATCCAGAGAATATAGAGATGATTTCTCTGAAAGTAGTTCTGATTCTGTTAAGGTATTATTATGTTAAGTTGTGTTAGATAAAACTGTAGAAAATGAAGGTTGAACTTCAGTTGTTGATCCTGTGAAAGGGTCATATATGATTAAAGGAATCTCCTCATTTTGAGGTAGCTCATGTACTTCATCTGAGCTGAGTGCTTGCTTAGGTATAGGTATACCATAAATATGTCCTGGTCCAGCAGGAACATTTGCTGTTGCAAGGACTTTTTTATAGTAAATTAGTCTGGCCTGAATTTTGTCTTCAAAGTCGGCTAAGTCAGACATGATTCAATTTATGTCATCTAGACCAATATCACTGGTACAGATTGTACTTATGTACAGCTCAATAATTTCTTGTATATGCTTAAATTGCTGGTTAGCTATCTCTGCTGAGATTTCCAGCAATATGAGATCAACTGGGTCTGTTTTCACCCAGCTGTCACATTGGTTAATTAACTCTGTCAAGTGACATTGTAGGCCTTTCAGCCGCGTTTTAGTTTTTTCTAATATAGTCATGTTAACTATGGGTTGAAGCCATATGGAGTTTTTATAGTTACTTGGACGGCTATGATACTTGTTCTTATGTGTAGAGCAGGTATCGTTATTGACAACCTAATATTTTCTTGGTTAGGCTGGTTGTAATTTACCTCGTTTGGAGGTTAGCTACCTACCTAATAATAAGTAACTAATATTTTAGTAGTACTTTGGTGTCTCTACAGGAGTTCCTAGGCTTAGCTCCTCAAAATCAACTTTGGATGGGTAATGACACTTTCAGTAACACTCAAAGATGAACATAGAAATATGTAATGAAATATAATTACACAATACATGGTATATAAATCCCACCCTAATTAGGGTCAGCACTACAATAATAATACACCAGCACTGTCTAACAGTAGTAGTTAGGTAATAATTCTGCCTATTAATGCAGCTAATGGTGTAGACTGAATTTGTACAAATCTTAGTACCGTGGCAGTCTAGACT
Organism: Procambarus virginalis; assembly: GCA_020271785.1. Classification (NCBI taxonomy): domain Eukaryota; kingdom Metazoa; phylum Arthropoda; class Malacostraca; order Decapoda; family Cambaridae; genus Procambarus; species Procambarus virginalis. The sequence goes on from WNGS01135237.1 coordinate 2,002,751, forward strand.
ATCCTATCTCTGTTGGGTTGGCATAACTACAATGAATGTGGTGCAATAATATGTAAGAAAGTGCTATGTTTTTGGATTTTTTGTGATTTTATATAATACTAGCAGTACCCGGCCACGCGGTGCTGTGGCTCAGCAATGCATGTGCATTGCTGAGCCACAGCAACCGTCCCTGTCCCCCAGTCCTCCCCACCATTCCCCCGTCACCCATCTCCTCGGCTTCCCAACCATTCCCCACTCAACCATCCCCTCGTCCTCCCCACCATTCTTGACTCCACCATCCCCTCTTCCTTCGCACCATGCCCAACTCCCCTGTCCCTTTGTCCTCCCCACCTTTCTCCATTCCCTCATCCTCTCGTCCCCACGGTCCCAAACTCCCCCATCCCCTCGTCCATCCACACTATTACCCCCTCTCTTGTCCCTTCGGCCTCTCCACCATCTCTCACTTCCGTCCCCTTGTCATCTCTACCATTCCCACTCCCTCGTCCGATGCCTTCTGAAATTGTCTGATGTTCCCATCAGAAAATTGGGAACATCAAGTGATCTGATGTTCCCATTACTGAAATATAAGGAAAACAATAAAAAATTAAATGAAAATATGAAAAAATATAAAAATAATCTATACTCACGAAATGAGCAGTTTGGAAAACAACACAGCTCAATTCCAACGTAATTCACACAAAATAATAAAATCAAAATGAAAATATATCAAAATCTATGAAAATTCAATTTATCAATGCAATCAGAAACACTGAAATATAATTGTAACATATGTAGTATACCATGTGTGTGTTGCTCTTACATGCAACAGATGTACCAGTGATACTCCACCACTGATTCCACAGAAGCATGTGAGACTTTACTTCACTGCTTCTCTTCACACAGTTTAAGGTCCATTTCCTCACTATGGGGCTTGCTCTTCCACAGAGTACAACATTCACTCCTACAGCCTTGAAGTTTTACTCATTAGCTTCTTCTCTGGCCTCAGAGTACTCCCATCAACTCCTTCCTCAGAACAAACTTGCATCTCATCGATACGCCCAAAAAATGTTCCTCTACAAACATATAACTGAAATGAACTACACACAATAAAAGTTTCACATGACATCTCCCTACTTCCCGAACGCCGTGAGGTGACTTCCCCACGTTTGGGCGGGTCCACTCGAGGCAGCTGGCAGCCGGCCCTCAGTTGCCTCTCTAAGTTCGGTTGGAGAGGATAGCCGCTCCTGCCCTCAGCTGGTTCCCTCATCTTAATTTTCTTACTTAGGCTTTCTGCCTTATCAAAACATGCCTGACATATCAATAAACATTCACTACGGTCGCTGGCCACACGACCAACCGCAGACAATCACTGTAAACTGGTTAAAATTGGCTCACCGCAGAATTTGGTTTGCTTGCGGTGCTCACTGACTGGGCGGCGGCACTTAAGGCGCCTCAGGCTACCCACAGAACTGCTTTAACTGTTCCACAACACCTTCTGCAGTTCACGACTAGAGATGGCACGCCTGCAGACTTATTCCTCAGTCGAAACGTCTGCCCACTTCCTTCCTCTTGAAGGTATATCAAAACGGGGTTCTTCTTCACCAGGGACTCAAACGGAGCACGCCCTCCCCTCACGATTTCTTTAGCTCAAGTGAGCTCAAGCTTCTCTGAAGCGAGCCTCCCACCTCCAGTGAATTCTCCACATCTGACCAGTCATTTATTTATATTATTTTTCACTGCACATACTCTTAAACTATTGTCAAATTTAATCGAGTGTTTACTATATATATATATATATATATATTATATATATATATATATATATATATATATATATATATATATATATATATATATATATATGTATATATATATATATATATATATATATATATATATATATATATATATATATATATATATATATATATATATATATATATATATATATATGCAAACAAGCCTGAACGGTCTCCAGGCATATATGCAACTGAAAACTCACACCCCAAAAGTGACTCGAACCCATACTACCAGAAGCAATGCATCTAATGTAAATGATCCCTTATCCACTCGACTATCACGACTGGACAAAAGAGGTTGGTAGCCGAGGCTAATTCCCCATCCCCCAGCCGGCACTCTGTTGGTAATCTTGGGCATGGTATTTTATCAAATCACCTCATTCTTTGGGGCACAAGCGAGGAACACAAATGCGAACCAGCCTGAACGGTCTCCAGGTATATATGCATCTGAAAACTCACACCCCATAAGTGACTCGAACCCATACTGCCAGAAGCAATGCATCTGATGAACAGACCCCTTAACCACTCGACCAACACGATCGGACAAAAGAGGATGGTAGCAGAGGCTAATTCCCATCCCCCCGCCGGCACTCTGTTGGTAATCTTGGGCATGGTATTTTATGAAATCACCCCATTCTTTGGGGCTCACTTGAGGAACACAAATGCGAACAAGCCTGAACGGTCTCCAGGCATATATGCAACTGAAAACTCACACCCAAGAAGTGACTCGAACACATACTGCCAGAAGCAATGCATCTGAAGTACAGGATTCCTTAACCACTCGACCAACACGACCGAACAAAAGAGGACGGTATCCGAGGCTAATTCCCCATCCCTCCGCCGGCACTCTGTTGGTAACCTAGGGCATGGTACTTTATCTAATCACCTCATTCTTTGGGGCACACCTGAGGAACACAAATGCGAACAAGCCTGAATGGTCTCCAGGCATATATGCAGCTGAAAACTCACACCCCAGAAGTGACTCGAAACGATATTGCCAGAAGCAATGCATCTGATGTCCAGGATCCCTTAACCACTCGACCAACACGACCGGACAAAAGAGGATAGTAGCCGAGGCTAATTCCCCATCCCCCTGCCGGCACTCTGTTGGTAATCTTGGGCATTGTATTTTATCAAATCACCTCATTCTTTGGGGCACACGTGAGGAACAAAAATGCGAGCAAGCCTGAATGGTCTCCAGGCATATATGCAACTAAAAACTCACACCCCAGAAGTGACTCGAACCCATACTGCCAGAAACAATGCATCTGATGTACAAGATCCCTTTACCACTCGACCAACACAACTGGACAAAAGACGATGGTAGACGAGGCTAATTCCCCATACCCCGCCGGCACTCTGTTGGTAATCTTGGGCATGGTATTTTATCAAACCACCTCATTCTTTGGGGCACACGTGAGGAAAACAAGTGCGAACAAGCCTGAATGGTCTCAAGGCATATATGCTACTGAAAACCCACACCCCAGAAGTGACTCGAACCCATACTGCCGGAGGCAATGCATCTGATGTACAGGATCCCTTTACGACTCGACCAACACGACCAGACAAAAGAGGATGGCAGCCGAGGCTAATTCCCCATCCCCCCACCGGCACTCTGTTGGTAATCTTGGGCATGGTATCTTATTAAATCCCCTCAGGCATATATACAACTGAAAACTCAGTTGACCAGACATAAGATTATGGTAACACTCTGCTGCACACTCTGCTGCACACCAGCAGAGTGCTCCTGGCAGTATGGGTTCGAGTCACTTCTGAGGTGTGAGTTTTCAGTTGCATATATTCCTGGTGACCATTCAGGCTTGTTCGCATTTGTGTTCCTCATATGTGCCCCAAAGAATGAGGTGATTTGATAAAATACCATGCCCAAGATTACCAACCGAGTGCCGGCGGGTGGATGGAAATAGCCTCGGATACCATCCTCTTTTGTCCGGTCGTGTTGGTCGAGCGGTTAAGGGATCCTGTACGCCACCAGAGTGCTCCTTGCAGTATGGGTTCGAGTCACTTCTGAGGTGTGAGTTTTCAGTTGCATATAGTCCTGGGACCATTCATTCTTGTTCGCCTTTGTTTTCCTCACGTGTGCCCCAAAGAATAAGGTGATTTGATAAAATCCATGCCCAAGATTACCAATCGAGTGCCGGCGGGGGGATGGAAATAGCCTCGGCTACCATCCTCTTTTGTCCGGTCGTGTTGGTCGAGCGGTTAAGGGATCCTGTACACCATCAGAGTGCTCCTGGCAGTATGGGTTTGATTCGCTTCTGAGGTGTGAGTTTTCAGTTGCATATAGTCCTGGGGACCATTCAGGCTTGTTCGCATTTGTTTTCCTCACGTGTGCCACAAAGAATGAGGTGATTTGATAAAATATCATGCCGAAGATTACCAACCGAGTGCCGGCGGGGGGATGGAAATAGCCTCGGACACCATCCTCTTTTGTCCGGTCGTATTGGTCGAGCGGTTAAGGGATCCAGTACGTCAGCAGAGTTTTCGTTGCAGTATGGGTTTGAGTCACATCTGAGGTGTGAGTTTTCAGTTGCATATAGTCCAGGGGACCATTCAGGCTTGTTCGCATTTGTGTACCTCACGTGTGCCCCAAAGAATGAGGTGATTTGATAAAATATCATGCCCAAAATTCCCAACCGAGTGCCGGCGGGGGGATGGAAATAGCTTCGGCTACCATCCTCTTTTGTCCGGTCGTGTTGGTCGAGCGGTTAAGGGTTCCTGTATGACAGAAGAGTGCTCCTGGCAGTATGGGTTCGAGTCACTTCTGAAGTGTGAGTTTTAAGTTTTCATATAGTCCTGGGGACTATTCAGGCTTGTTCGCATTTGTGTTCCTCACATGTGCCCCAAAGAATGAGGTGATTTGATAAAATATCATGCCGAAGATTACCAACCGAGTGCCGGCGGGGGGATGGAAATAGCCTCGGATACCATCCTCTTTTGTCCGGTCGTGTTGGTCGAGCGGTTAAGGGATCCTGTACGCCAGTAGAGTGCTCCTGGCAGGTTGGGTTCAAGTCACTTCTGAGGTGTGAGCTTTCAGTTGCATATAGTCCTAGGGACCATTCAGGCTTGTTCGCATTTGTGTTCCTTACGTGTGCCCCAAAGAATGAGGTGATTTGATAAATACCATACCCATGATTACCAACCGAGTGCCGGCAGGGGGATGGAAATAGCCTCGGCTACCATCCTCTTTTGTCCGGTCGTGTTGGTTGAGCGGTTAAGGGATCCTGTACGCGTGTAGAGTGCTCCTGGCAGTATGGGTTCGAGTCACTTCTGAGGTGTAAGTTTTCAGTTGCATATAGTCCTGGGGACCATTCAGGCTTTTTCGTATTTGTGTTCCTCACGTGTGCCCCAAATAATGAGGTGATTTGATAAAATACCATACCCATGATTACCAACCGAGTGCCGGCGGGGGGATGGAAATAGCCTCGGCTACCATCCTTTTTTGTCTGGTCGTGTTGGTCGAGTGGTTAAGGGATCCTGTACGCCAGGTCTGTCGCTTTGACCTTGACCTCTTAGTTAGGTCAACCCTGGCAGAATAATTCTCAAAGGGAGACTCTTTTCTCCTGGAACCTGAGATCATAACATTGTTGTAGTGGGAGGCCAGAGTGTGTGTGTGGTGGTTGTGGTAGTAGGAGGCCAGGGTGTGAGTGGTGGTTGTGGTAGTAGGAGGCCAGGGTGTGAGTAGTGGTTGTCGTAGCGGGAAGCCAGGATGCGTGTGGTTGTTGTGGTAGTGGGAAACCTGGATGTGTGTGGTGGTTGTGGTAGTGTGAGGCCAGGTTGTGTGTGGTCGTTGTGATAGTGGGAGGCCAGGGTGTGTGTGTGTGGTGTTTGCAGCAGTGGGAAGCCAGGGTGTGTGTGGTTGTTGTGGTAGTGGGTAGTGGCCGCGTCAAACAGCCTGATTGATCAGCCCAGCAACCAGGAGGCCTGGTCGACGACCGGGCCGCGGGGACACTAAGCCCCGGAAGCACCTCAAGGTAAATTCAAGGAAGGTGGGAGGCCAGGGGTGCGTGGGGATGTTGTGGTAGTGGGAGGTCAGGGTGTGTACTCACCTATTTGTGCTCACCTATTTGTGCTTGGGGGGGTTGAGCTTTGGCTCTTTGGTCCCGCCTCTCAACTGTCAATCAACTGGTGTACAGGTTCCTTAGCCTACTGGGCTCTATCATATCTACATTTAAAACTGTGTATGGAGTCAGCCTCCACCACATCACTGCCTAATGCATTCCATCTGTTAACTACTCTGACACTGAAAAAGATCCTTCTTACGTCCCTGTGGCTCTTGTGGGTACTCAGTTTCCACCTGTGTCCCCTTGTTCGCGTCCCGCCAGTGTTGAATAGTTTATCCTTGTTTACCCGGTCGATTCCCCTGAGGATTTTGTAGGTTGTGATCATGTCCCCCCTTGCTCTTCTGTCTTCCAGTGTCGTAAGGTTCATTTCCCGCAGCCTTTCCTCATAACTCATGCCTCTTAGTTCTGGGACTAGTCTAGTAGCATACCTTTGGACTTTTTCCAGCTTTGTCTTGTGCTTGACAAGGTACGGGCTCCATGCTGGGGCCGCGTACTCCAGGATTGGTCTTACATATGTGGTGTACAAGATTCTGAATGATTCCTTACACAGGTTCCTGAACGCTGTTCTGATGTTAGCCAGCTTCACATGTGCCGCAGACGTTATTCTTTTTATGTGGGCTTCAGGAGACAGGTTTGGTGTGATATCAACTCCTAGATCTTTCTGTGTGTGTGTGTGTGTGTGTGTGTGTGTGTGTGTGTGTGTGCTTACCTATCTGTGCTTACCTATCTGTGCTTGCAGGATCGAGCATTGACTCTTGGATCCCGCCTTTCCAGCTATCGGTTGTTTACAGCAATGACTCCTGTCCCATTTCCCTATCATACCTAGTCTTAAAAGTATGAATAGTATTTGCTTCCACAACCTGTTCCCCAAGTGTATTCCATTTTTCCACTACTCTCACGCTAAAAGAAAACTTCCTAACATCTCTGTGACTCATCTGAGTTTCCAGTTTCCACCCATGTCCCCTCGTTCTGTTATTATTACGTGTGAACATTTCATCTATTTCCACTTTGTCAATTCCCCTGAGTATTTTATATGTCCCTATCATATCTCCTCTCTCCCTTCTTTTCTCTAGTGTCGTAAGGTTCAGTTCCTTCAGTCGCTCTTCATATCCCTTCCCTCGTAACTCTGGGACAAGCCTCGTCGCAAACCTCTGAACCTTCTCCAGTTTCCTTATGTGTTTCTTCAGGTGGGGGCTCCATGATGGCGCGGCATACTCTAAGACGGGTCTCACGTATGCAGTGTAAAGCGCCCTAAAAGCCTCCTCATTTAGGTTTCTGAATGAAGTTCTAATTTTCGCCAGTGTAGAGTACGCTGCTGTCGTTATCCTATTTATATGTGCCTCAGGAGTTAGATTAGGTGTCACATCCACTCCCAGATCTCTTTCTCGACTCGTTACAGGTAGGCTGTTCCCCTTCATTGTGTACTGTCCCTTTGGTCTCCTATCACCTGATCCCATTTCCATAACTTTACATTTACTGGTGTTAAACTCCAGTAGCCATTTCCCTGACCATCTCTGCAACCTGTTTAAGTCCTCTTGGAGGATCCTACAATCCTCGTCTGTCACAACTCTTCTCATTATTTTTGCATCATCCGCAAACATTGACATGTATGACTCCACTCCTGTAAACATGTCATTTACGTAAATTAGAAAGAGGATTGGTCCCAGCACCGATCCTTGAGGTACTCCACTTGTTACTGTTCTCCAGTCCGACTTCTCGCCCCTTACCATTACCCTCTGGCTCCTTCCTGTTAGGTAGTTCTTCACCCATTCTAGGGCCTTTCCGCTTACTCCTGCCTGCCTCTCAAGTTTGTATAGCAGTCTCATGTGCGGTACTGTATCAAAGGCCTTTTGGCAGTCAAGAAATATGCAGTCTGCCCAGCCTTCTCTGTCCTGCCTTATCCTTGTTACTTTATCATAGAATTCTAAAAGGTTTGTTAGGCATGATTTCCCTGTCCAGAAACCATGTTGGTGCTTGTTTACAAACCCAATGCTCTCCAGGTGCTCAACAAGTCTTAGCCTAATTATTCTTTCAAGTATTTTGCAGGGGATGCTTGTCAATGATACGGGTCTGTAGTTAAGTGCCTCCTCCCTGTCACCTTTCTTGAAAATCGGTACGACATTTGCCTCCTTCCAGCAACTGGGCAATTCTCCCGACATAAGTGACTCATTAAAGATCATTGCCAGAGGCACACTGAGAGCCTGCGCTGCCTCTTTAAGTATCCACGGTGATACTTTGTCTGGTCCAACAGCTTTGTTTGCATCCAGTGTTGTCAACTGTTTCATTACCTCCTCTGCTGTCACCTCTATGTCTGATAGTCTGTCATTTAGGGTAATCGCTTCTAACAATGGGAGCTGCTCAGGCTCGGTTGTGAACACTCCATGGAAATTTGCATTCAGTACCTCGCAGATTTCCTTGTCGCTTTCTGTATATGCCCCTTCTGTTTTCCTCAGTCTTGTCACTTGGTCATTTACCGACATCTTCCTTCTTATATGGCTATGTAGTAATTTAGGTTGCTTTTTCGCTTTGACTGCAATATCATTCTCATAATTTCTTTCCGACATTCGTCTTATGTTAATGTAATCATTCCTAGCTCTGTTACATCTAATCCTGTTGTCCTCTGTCCTTTGTCTTCTGTACTTCCTCCACTCCCTCCTGCTTCTCACCTTTGCTTCCTTACATTGTCTATCAAACCATGGGTTATTATATTCCCTTCTGCTTTTTTCCTTTATTGTTGGAATAAATCTCTCTTCAGCCTCTTTGCATTTCAATATGACTTGGTTCATCATACCTTGCACTGTTTTTCCTATAAGCTCTTCCTCCCACTGCACTTCTCCCAGGTATTCCCTTATCCTTCTGTAGTCCCCTTTTCTGTAATCAATTCTCCTTCCCCGTACCTCTTGACCGTTGGTCACAATTTTAAGCTCCATCATGTAGTCAAAGACTAGGACACAATGGTCACTGGCTCCTAGTGGTATTTCATGTTCCAACTGCTCGATGTCTTCTACATTCTGGGTGAAGATGAGATCTAATAGGCTGGGCGTATCCCCTCCTCTTTCCCTAGTATCTTCCTTCACATGCTGTGTTAGGAAATTCCTGTCAATAACGTCTACCAGCTTCGCTCCCCAGGTCTCCTCCCCGCCATGGGGATTCCTCGTTTCCCAATCTATCTCTCCGTTTGTTTGTGTGTGTGTGTGTGTTGTGTGTGGTGTGTGTGTGTGTGTGTGGGTGTGTGTGTGTGTGTGTGTGTGTGTGTGTGTGTGTGTGTGTGTGTGTGCGTGTACGTGTGCATGTGCGTGTGCGTGTGCGCGCGCGCGCGCGTGTGTGTGTGTGTGTGTGTATGTATGTGTGTGTGTGTGTGTGTCTGTGTGACGGTTGTTGTAGTGGGAGGCCAAGGTGTGTGTGCTGGCTGTGGTAGTGGTAGAGGAACACTGTACCCAGTGTATGCGTCAACAGAACAACACTGTACTTGGTGTATGCGTCAACAGAGCAACACTGTACTTGGTGTATGCGTCAACAGAACAACACTGTACTTGGTGTATGCGTCAACAGAGCAACACTGTACTTGGTGTATGCGTCAACAGAACAACACTGTACTTGGTGTATGCGTCAACAGAGCAACACTGTACTTGGTGTATGCGTCAACAGAGCAACACTGTACTTGGTGTATGCGTCAACAGAGCAACACTGTACTTGGTGTATGCGTCAACAGAGCAACACTGTACTTGGTGTATGCGTCAACAGAGCAACACTGTACTTGGTGTATGCGTCAACAGAGCAACACTGTACTTGGTGTATGCGTCAACAGAGCAACACTGTACTTGGTGTATGCGTCAACAGAGCAACACTGTACTTGGTGTATGCGTCAACAGAGCAACACTGTACTTGGTGTATGCGTCAACAGAGCAACACTGTACTTGGTGTATGCGTCAACAGAGCAACACTGTACTTGGTGTATGCGTCAACAGAGCAACACTGTACTTGGTGTATGCGTCAACAGAGCAACACTGTACTTGGTGTATGCGTCAACAGAGCAACACTGTACTTGGTGTATGCGTCAACAGAGCAACACTGTACTTGGTGTATGCGTCAACAGAGCAACACTGTACTTGGTGTATGCGTCAACAGAGCAACACTGTACTTGGTGTATGCGTCAACAGAGCAACACTGTACTTGGTGTATGCGTCAACAGATCATTTACACGTCGAAGATGTCTCGAAAATGAGCTGAAAATGATTAACATTAGTCTCAACTTTGTCAACAAAACTGGAGGACAAACGTGCTCTTTTTCACTAAGAACTTGTGTGACAAGTTGGTGTTTTGGTAACTTCTCTTTTGTCACATTATTGTCAATACATCCTCCAGTACTGTGAGTAAAGCTTGCTCCTCATGACCAACAGACTCCTCACACTAAGCTTTGTCTCATTAACTCGTCACACTAAGCTTTGTCCCATTAACTCCTCACACTAAGCTTTGTCTCATTAACTCGTCACACTAAGCTTTGTCCCATTAACTCCTCACACTAAGCTTTGTCTCATTAACTCATCACACTAAGCTTTGTCCCATTAACTCCTCACACTAAGCTTTGTCTCATTAACTCATCACACTAAGCTTTGTCTCATTAACTCCTCACACTAAGCTTTGTCTCATTTACTCATCACACTAAGCTTTGTCCCATTAACTCCTCACACTAAGCTTTGTCCCATTAACTCCTCACACTAAGCTTTGTCTCATTAACTCATCACACTAAGCTTTGTCTCATTAACTCCTCACACTAAGCTTTGTCTCATTAACATCTCACACTAAGCTTTGTCTCATTAACTCCTCACAGTAAGCTTTGGCTCTTTAAATCGTATTATAAATGCCCGGAGGAAGACGAACAAATTTAACCGAGAAAACATCTGTCTCTCTGAGCGCCGAGGTTGAGTTGGTGCAGAAAGTTTTACAGGAAATGATTTCCTGCGTGGTGGACGGAGGGGAGGACGAAGGTGGTTTGGGAGGGCGCGTGAGGCGACTGTCACCCAGCTGGACGGGTGACCCGCTGGGATAGGTGGATGCTGAGGGATGAAGCCAGGCGTAATATGTGCTTCAGAACTGGCGTGGGAGACACGCGTGTCCCTTATTATTCTCTTCTCATAGGCTAATGATCCTCACAGATTCTACCAGAGGATACATATACATATATGT
>WNGS01135237.1:2020411-2051541 GCA_020271785.1 Procambarus virginalis
GATGAAAGATCTGAAGGAGTTAATGTTCGCCTCCAGATTATGATAGGATGTATGGTGAAAAACTCTCTCCTTATTTGTTAAGTAAAGCAAAAAATAACAAGGGTACAGCACTTGTGACTAGTATTAAGCAAGTGATGGGACGGGTATGACAAATACGGATGGGACTGTATGTATGTTCGAGGTGAATTAGAGAAACTGTACAAAAAAGTGAACGTGGACCAGGTATGCGGGAGTATTTTCCTTGGAAATGTACCGGGTTTAACCCGGATGACAACACGTCACTATTGGCAGATGTAGATAAGCAAGGAAGTGTGAAGTGTGTCAAGATTTAAGAAAGGTAAATCACCTGGCTGTGATGGGTCCCGGCAGAATTTATTTCTATCTATGGGTGTCATTGGTAAAGACTTTGTACAAGTGGTGCAGTAATCATATGCATAGGAACTTAGCATGTCCGCAATCTCATGGGATTATAAGATGATACCTAAAATGGGTGATTTGCATATTCTCAACGAACTGGAGGCCCTTTCCTTACTAAACCAGATTATAAAATGGTATCGAAACTGCTGGCAAATAGACTTAGAATTGTAATGGATAAAATTATATCAAAGTAACAATTTTGTGGTGTGCCTGGAAGATCCATAATCAATTGCAGTAATGTAATTAGGATGTTGTGTATCATGTGTCTGAGAATGATGTTCCTTCCTCTATGATAACCTCGACTGTCGAAAGCCTTTGAACTGTGTTGATGTCAGTTTGTATTAGAAATATTGGTATAGTAGGAGTGGCACAGAATTTATGAATGGGTCCGTATGCTTATAAACCGTGTCCGAGCAGCGTCGTATCAATTGAGTCTTAAGCAAACCTTTTTCAGTGAACGATCTGTCCGTCAGGGATGTCCCCTTTCAATGATTTGTATGTTATATTTCAAGAGCCACTGTACTTGGCAACAAAAGCAATGACTTTATTGTTCCCCCATGTCTTCCTAATGCTATGACACTTCCTGTTGTTGGTTATGCAGATGATACAACTATTTTTGTGTCGACAGAAGACTCGGTGATGAATGTTCAGAATGAGTTAGACAACTTTGAAAGAACGACGGGTGCTGTCATTAACAAGAACAAAACGTGTATGATGGGGCTGGCAGTTGGTGTAATAAGGTTAACTGGACAGGTTCATGGTTCAAGGTAGTGGAGTCATTAAAGCTCTTGGGATTTGCTAGTGTAAACATATGAAACCACATTGGTTACGAATTGGCAAGTACTCTGTGGGAATATAATAGTTGCAACGAATATTTGTGAAATAGGAAATTGACCCTGTTTCAGAAGGCTGTAATAAGCAATTTCAAAATTTTGTCTAAAGTGTGGTATTTGTCTCACAGCTTTCCCATAGACAAAAAAAGTGCTATGAGATTGACAAAACTATTTTAGGTATGTATGCATGGTAGATACCAACCATTAAACGGCTACTCTATGTAGAGGTAAGAAAAACGGTGGAATAGAAATACTGAATGTACCATAAGTCATGGCATCTTATGTGTTACCTTTCGAAAGGAGATAATGCAGAGGAATAGTGTAAACGCTAGGACATTACTATTGTAATTTACTTTTAGCTGCTTGATACATATGCAGAGTATACTGACCTTGCTTTATTTCACCTCACTTTTATTCATGTGCAATTGATGTTCTCAGGAGGATTTTAATATTGAAGGTTTTTTAATGATGACATAAACAGTGTATGAGTTTATACTGCCAAATATAGTTCCTAGGCATATCCATTATTTAGCTGCAAGTAATTTTGGCGAACCTTCAGGTTAAATTTATTGCCCCAAAACAACGTGAGCTATTGTATCGCTATATTCATGAGACCCTTCTACTAATGATAGGTTGTTGATTTTGGGCATTAAGACACAATAGAATGTAGCAATGTACTGAAATTGAAAATAATATGCATATATTTATTTATGTAAGCAGAAAGTTGTTCTTGTAAACTGATTAGAGACCATTAAAGCTTTATTGGACCACGTATTAGAGCGGAGTTAATGAGGTTTTTAATGTTTCATATTGACATAAAATGCAAGAAAATTAAGAATAAAATAATTATGTTACTTTCTGATTACATTTTTTTTGTGTGGATAGGCAGGCAGGAAGGTTACTCAGGAGACAAAATATTGAAGTTCTTGCGAGGTAGGATCAGATATAACATTTGGGGTTTAAGGCTCATTCTCGGTGATGATATGGAAAATTTCTTTACTGAAATTATATAAAATATATATAAATGTAATAATTTCCCCTGCATTTTAATGTAAATTTATTCTCCAATTTTTGTAAATCGTTTATAGGTAAATAAGTATAACATTCAGGTTTTTTAAAGATCATGTTCTGTACTAATGAAACACTTGTTAATTAAGAATTGTAATGTATAATTGCCTTGTAAAACTTATGTATATATGATTTATATTGTATTTTCTTAAATAAATATAAAAAAAATAAATGTTGTAATCTGTACAAGTATAAGGTTGTAGTCTGGTTAAGACTATTATAAGGTTTTCATGGCAGACCTTAAGCACAGGTATAATGGACCTTGGTCCTGGTGAATTTATAGGTGTGGAAGCTGCTTGATGACTTCATGTTACTGCTAAATTCATAGAATGCTGGGTGCTAGAATCTCTAGCCTAATATTATTAATTTACATAGGGAGACTTGAGTGTGGTCAATTATCACTTGTCGAGAATAATTCTAGGTCTGTAGGGGAATCAATGGCTTGGTCGCTGTGACATGTACCTGTTTAGGTACACGCCACTGATTTTCCACTGAGAGCTATGAAACATCTCGGCGAATACTAATTGTACTACATTCAATCTGGTTTATTACTCAGCTGGGTTTCTCCTTTAGCGTGTTGCTGGAGAATTAAATATTGCTGATTAATTTCTGTTGTTGTTGGCAGGCATAGGCTTCTTCAGGTTTAAAAGTTTACCTGTCAGTAAGGAGCCACCTGCAGATTGGAGCATATTTCATGCCAATCGTTTTACATGTCCTGTGATAAACTGGTAGTAGTCGTCCACTCCTACTAGAAAATTTTTAAGGCCGTCAGACATTAACTGGTTGTTAGCCAATTAAATTTCATGTTCCTGCAGGAATTTGGCTGTATACCCTAGACCTACTGTATACCCTATTTGATCTACAACTATGGCTTGGATACCCATGACATGACTACCTAAACGTACGAGCGTTTGTACTACTGAATATTCTTGGGGTCCTCGATTTATCATGAACCCTGACAGGTTTAATTTTACCTGTCTGATTGGTTTTATGTTAAGTGCCTCTGCCGCTTTCTGAGTAATGAAAGTTCTCTAGGATCCTTGATCAAATAGTCCACGAGTGGTGATCTTGGTCCCTTTATTCTTTACTTGGAGTTGGGCAGTGGGCAAGGTTGCATCCACTTGAGACGCTGGTGAAATTACGCTGTTAACATCTCGCACCTTGCAGCACTGTACTTGTGTAGATTCTCTACTTCCTATTCTAGGATTAAAATAATTTGTTTTGACAAATTTGCACAGTGCAGCATGATGCACAATCTCTTCTGCACCTATTGCAGGTGTTCAGTGGGGTGTCACAGCTGTGAGTATTATGAGTTTTAAGACACCTAGTACATCTGTGTTTATTTCTGTTGTTGTTTGAGTCGTCTGACTCGGGTATCTCTATTAGGGTAATCAGTACATTTGTACAGAGAATGTTTTTGATTGCAGAACAAACGTAACCATCATTCTACAGTTCGTTTAGGGAACACCGGTTTAAGTGAAACTGAAACTACAGGTTGTGAAGGGTTTGCTGTTTGCATTTGCTTGTTGGTTAGTTTCTTCCAACTTGGGGTGGAAGTGTTTGGAGTATGTGGGAAAATCCTGGCAGTTTATTTCTTTTTTAAATTGACTTTAATAAGATAATTTTTTATCTGATTAATTTTCTTAGCTAGTTCTTAGTAATAAGTTAGTTAATTAAGCAAGTAAGTAATTAAGTGAGTAAGTGAGTGGACTGTATCTACTGATTCAGCTGCCTGAATTTATCTCACATAATTGGGAGGGGGGGAACAAATTGCAGCTTAAACCACTTTGAGATGGCTCCTTCATGAACCACAAATTGTTTACCTTATATTCAAAATATAATTTATAAATCATATCACATATGGTGGTCTAATCTACTATTATTATAGAAATAATGAATTAATTCTTATACTATGTCTACAGTATTATACACAAAAGAGGGCTTAGCTGTTCCTGTTGAAGAGGCCTGCTAAGGCTGTGTAATTGTAACATCAAAGTTGGGTGTGGCCCTGTGCCTCTGAGTGCCACATAATGGCGGTTGTCTGGAGGCTACAAAGCTTGGTGTACAGCTAGGTAATAATTTATATGTAAGGCCCAACTGTCTGCTCATCTTCTTGTTACTCCAAATCACAATTACCTGCCTAGTTTAAAGAATTAATAATTTTTCTCTAAACATATAAGTACAGGTAAGACTTGGAATATGAGGGTGTTAAGCAGTGTAAACGTACTTGTTATGGGGGTCTTCATGCATCATAACCGCCTACCTATTTATGAATATACTGTGCACAATTAAATGTAAATACTTGCTAAGACGGATACTGTGTTGACACGTAGTCTGGGTGTCTAAGGAGTTAAATCAGCACATATGGAGAGTCACTCTACAGCGTGTTGTTGTTATTCTGTGTGTATGTGACGACGCTCCCGGAGGGAGACGAACGCAAATATTTGTTGGTTCTATTTATGTTTAAGGAATAGAGTATTAAGCTATATTCCTAGTGTTGAAAATTATATTCAGTCTTAGTGAACACTTTTTTATTAAATTTAAACACTAGACTGTTGTATAAATGAAATAATGCGTAATGTAAATACGTGACATCGATGACGTCACGGAATCACCCATTCTCTTTTCTTTAAGGGGATAACCATGTTATTACGTGTGTGTCGGATTTCCAACATAATTCTGGGGGGAAAGAACATGGGTCAAAGTCCCGGTAAGGACTGCGATCACTTTATTCTTCTCTTTCAGAATTATAGTGCTGCTTTAATTTGAGGTTACATTGTTGTGCTGCAGTCCTTTGGGGACGTATGTCCCGTACTGGCGTATCGGGTGATGGAAGTCGATGAACGTCTTCTTTTCCTGCCAGTTCTAAAGGAACTAATTTTTCCAATGTTTTGAGAGTAGTGTTGCCTTGGCATTTTACTTTCACTATTCTCAAGATGCCCTGGCTGTCTGGATGAACAGAGACTATTTGGCCTATAGGCCACTCTGAGCGTGGCCCATCACTGTCCACCAAAACTATGTCACCAGGGTTGAAGTTAATTCTGTTGTTGGGGTTGTTTGCCCCGTAATGATACTCCCTCAGAGCAGTAAGGTATTCTCGAGTCCATACGTCATTCCACCGACTTATCACCCCTGATAGATGTTTGAAACGTTGAACCAAATCACTCTCTCGGACATATGATGGATCCTCTGGTTCCTCGTCCGTAAGGGACACAAGGGTGCTGAGATATCTCCCATACATCAGATGAGCTGGACTTAATGGTTCACGCTGCAAAACATCATTAGAGAGGTAGGTAAGTGGTCGGTTATTAACTCGTGCTTCTATCTCTATGACTACGGTTTGGAGCTCCTGTAGGTCAATCTTTTGGCGATGTAGGGTTTTCCGTAGAGAACGTTTCACCGTACCAATCATGCGTTCACAAAAGCCTCCATGCCATGGTGCTCTGGGAGGTATGAATTTCCATGGGCACTGCTGTTGATTTAGGGCCGTGCATACCTTTGGGTGTGTCCAGATTTTCCTCAGACATGCTTCTCCTGCCACTAAGTTGGACCCATTGTCTGAGATCATTAACTTAGGACAGGATATACGTGAAGCAAACCAGCAGAAAGCCTGTAAGAATGCTTCGGCACTCATATCAGGAGTCACATCTAGATGAACTGCCCTTGATGTGGCACAAGTAAAAGGACAGATATAGGCCTTTACTGGTTTTTTGTCCTTGGTGCCTGTTAGTGTTTGTGCTCCTGTGAAATCTACTCCTGTAGTCTCAAAGGGACGAATATGTACAACTCGTTCCTTTGGAAGTGGAGGAGGGCCTGGATAAGGATACACTCTGGCATCGTATATCCGGCAAATAACACAGGATTTAATTATTGATTTTACTGTCTGCCTACCTTGGGGTAGCCAGTACTGTTGTCTTAAGTCGTGAGAGTATCTTATACCCCACAAAGCAGAGTGGTGTATTTGTGTATGTATAACACAATTAGTTTGCTTACTATGTGGTGACGAGGAAGCAATATTGGATTTTTTGCTTCCAGATCTATGTCAGCATGCTGTAAGCGGCCTCTGCATCTGATTATGTTATAATTGTCAGTGTCTAACCAGAGACCCAGATCATGTTGTAGCTTCTTAGGAACATTGTCAAATTCTGTCCCGAATGTGTCTGTGTGAGCTCTTTTGACCCAGTACCTTAGGGCAATAGGGAATTTATGCTTGATTCCTATTTTCTTTAAAAAATCAAACACTGCTTGGGTGACACCTATTAGTTTGTTCAGTTCAGAGTACCGAGTAGGATCAATTACCAAAGTCTGAGGTAGTTCTGGGTTCTTAGTGGGAACAGTGACATTGGTCACAATGACTTGTGGCTTTTGTTCAGGCCCCTGGTCGCTGATTAGCCACTGAGGTCCATTGAACCACACCTCTGCCTTTGTTAATTGCCGTAAAGTCAGGCCTCGGGAGAGATAGTCAGTTGGATTCTCTTTAGTGGGTACATATCTTAGTTTATAAGCTGCTGACAACTCTCGTATTTCCTTAACGTGGTTATTCACTAAGGATTCTTACTGTTATTGTTTTTAACCCACTGTAGCACTGCCTCATTATCTGACCATACTACTGTTTCTTCAAAGTGGATGTTACTTAAGGCCTTGATCAGATAAGGAGCCAATCTTACACCTAGCAGTAAGGCTGTTAATTCCAGTTGTGGCAATGATCTTTTCTTTAAAGGTGCCACTCTGGCCTTTGATGTGAGCAAATTGGCTTGCCCATTTGAGACCAGGTAAGCTACTGTGCCATAAGCCTTTCCTGAGGTATCACAAAATACATGTAGCTTAATTGGGTCTTTTTCATTTACTACTGTGTTCCGGAGGAACTTGACAGACTCTAGGATACTTAAATATTTCACTAGCCCTTGCCATTTTTCTTGTAAGGTAGATGTTAGAAGATCATCCCAGCCTATCTTTTGTTGCCAACATTCCTGCATTATCAACTTTTCATTAATTATAATTGGACTTAATAGTCCTAATGGGTTGAAGGGTTTGCCGACTTGTGAAAGTAATTTTCTTATTGTTAAGTTAGCGGTGTCTGGCTCCACCGACTTGATTGTCAACTGATCCGTTGTTGTATTCCATTCGACGCCTAGTACTTTTGTCCTCTTGGGTACCTGGTAGTCGGGAAATTCAGTTGTGATCTGTTGATTTAATTTGGCATTGTTGGAGACCCACGACTGTAGACGCATATTGGCTCCCATTAATTCTTGATTGGCCTCATGGTACATGTTCAACAGTTTACTCTGACGGCTGGTTGTTCCTTGCAAATTATCCACATACAAGTTTTTACTAATTTCTGTTTTGTTTGAGCTATTGGACTTCCTCAAGTGCAGATCTAAGGTAGCTTGAAGCAAAAAGGGTGAGGAAGTGGCCCCAAACAAAACAGACACAAACCTGTAAGTGATTAATTCACTGTTTGGATCGTTAGGATCCTTGATCCATAGGAACTTTGTGTAGTTCCGGTCTTCTTCTTGGAGACCTACCCTAAGGAAAGCCTTGCTGATGTCGGCCGTATATCCGTAAGTCCCAATGCGGAACATTAACAGCACGTCGTATAGCCTTTGTGTCAGCCTAGGGCCAGTTTGAAGGCAGTCATTTAATGAAACACTACCCTGCCTTGTCTTAGCGCTGCAATTAAATACTCTCCGTAGTGGGGGTAGTAGCAGAATTTTTCAGTACTGGATGGTGTGGCAGGTAGTGTCCTTCCTTTGGGTTATCATTAGGGACAACTTTGATAAATTTGTCATCGAGTTGCTTCTGTATTATTTCATGGTACAACTTTAAGTTCTCAAGCTGTCTTTGTAAGCACAACACCTGTGATCTCAATTGGTTTTGTGCCATAAAATGGTTGACAGGTAGCTGAGGGTGATTCAGCTTCCATGGTAACCTGACCCAGTATTGATTATCTCTGTAACTGAGTCCATGTATTGTTTGTAAGTCCAGTCGTCATCTGGGCTAGGTTGTTCAGGGACAATGCCGAGAGTTGCCAAGTCCCATAGCTTATGCCAGGGGGATCAAGCTCATCCTCGGACATGTCTCTGAATTGCAGTGGACACTGTTCTTCTAGTCATGCAACCATTACTGGGTTGGCATGTTGGTGGTCTACAGGTGCGGGTTGTTTTAGCTGTAATACTGGGCCTGTTAGCAAATAGCCACCTGCAGATGGTAACAGGTTCATTCCTTGTTTTTCTTCCTTTCCTTTGATAAACTTATGGCAGACATCTGATCCCATAAGGATTCCAATATTGGAAAGGTTGTCTGATGTGATTTTGTCAGCCAAATGAATTCCCTTTTCTTCCAGGAATTAGGCTGTTGTCCCCAGACCATATACATACAGGTCTGTTGGGAATCTATCTACTACCAGAGCTTATATCGTTCGGACATAACCTCCTAAACATACTTTAGGTTGTACTACCTTGAAGACTCGGGCTCCTGTGTTAGTCAGGAATCCTGCTGTCTATTCGTGTCTCTCTTACAGGTGTGAGTTTCAGGGCATCTACCAACTCCTTTGAGATAAAAGTCATTTGGGATCCTTGGTCCAAAAATCCACGTATGGTGGCTTTGGATTCTCCATTTTTAACGATCAATTGAGCAGTGGGTAGAGCTGATTTATGATCAGACCTTGTAGAGAAGACATTTATGTCAGGTAACACAGTACAAAGCTGTACTGATGTGGAAGTTCCTTCCTCCTCCTGTGGTTTGGGAGATTTTGTACTTGAGTCCCCACAAAGTGTTGTATGGTGTTGACCTTTATGGCGCCTATTACAGGTGCGTATTTGAGTTGTACAGGTGTCGGGATTATGTGCCCTTATACACTTGGTACATTTACGTAACTCCTTGAGTCGTTTTATGCAAGTAGCACGATCTGGGTAAGCTTTGCAGTAGTATATGGAATGTAGTTGTTCACAGAACACGCATGGTTTCCAGACGTTAACAGCATCTTGGGGAGTCACCAATTTGGGTGACGCGTTAACTGTAGGTTTGGAGGGACCAACTACATATGTGCCCACACTGCCTTGTTTCCACTTTGAGGAGTGGGATGTTGTGTTAGATTTGTTTGGAGTACTGTTTGTACTCTGTTGTTTACTATTAGTGGTAACGAAGGTATAGATGTCGCTTTTCCATCTGGGTTATCTCTTTGTCTTTCTATAATGGAACGCAAATCTTTGCTTATCTCCTTTACACTCAAGAGAAGATTTGTCATATAAGACAAACAACTTATCCAGTACGTCACTGGGTAATTTGCGTTTCATATGGACTTGCATTATCCAATCGGATTCTTCCAGATTAACCTTGTTCTTAAGTGCCTTGAGCAAGGACTCAAGCTCCAATCGAAAGGCTTGGAGTGAGTCAGCTGTACTATTTGGAGGGTTAATGTCCAACAGCTTCTGGGTTAGAAGTCTGATAGTCCTTTCTGGCTTAGCATAATTATCCTTAAGGTGCTGTACTGCATTGTCATAACCGTCATCAGTGAATGTCAGATTACAGACCACCTGTAACGTTTCATTCTTTAAGACAGCCTGTAAATATGTAAATTTTGTCGTCTTTGCTACATTGGCATTAGAATCCACAGAATCAACAAATTTGTTCTAGAAGTTGTCCCAACTCTCGTCCTCTGTACCAGAGAAAGTTGGGAGACTGAGTGATGGCAATTTGACTTCTGGTTGTGTCTGGTTTTGGGAAGCTGTGGCTGCAATATTTGTATTGGCCTTATGTGTGTTTATTAAATCGTCAAAGTGTTGTAACTTTGCATGCATTGCACCTTCGTAATCTGCATTTTCTTGTATTAAAACGTCCATTGCATCTTCATTGATACTGGTGGTGGCAAGGATATCATGATATTTCAGGATTTGTAAGAGTACATGCTCATATTTGGTCTGTGCAATCTTATAACAGCCTCCCAGTTCTACATAATTAACTGGAGTTCGATTACTTAAATCCTCAAATTTTTTGATCTATCGGGTTAAGTGGCCCTTCATACCAGTGAGGATCACTTTTACATTTTTGGCAGTAGACATCATGGCAGTATTTGCTAGCCTTGTTGGTCTGTGATTTGGACTGTTTCTGGCACTTGAGTTAGTAGAGCCACTAGTTTCCGAACTAGAGCTGCTAATCATTTAAAAAAAATACACTATATAATCATACACACTATAATATGAGTGGTAAGCCTGCATCAATGCTGGAATTCCTCAAGTTTGCCCTTCTTTATCACTCTTCGTTGGTACAGAGACACAGGTTAACACGGAAAGGTGAAATGATTATAGTTAAATTATTACTATAGTTAAGGTAATATTATGTAGACAACACAACTCGTGTTGTCATGAATACTGCATAAAAATATGTGCTTGCTAGGTTGCAATATATGTTCAACTCTAGAGAAGTGTAAAATTCTTGCCCTTACACTAGGTTAGCACAATAAATTAGACTAGGTTGCTTTACAACACCAGCCAAAAATGTCCTACTCTTGTGCAAGAATTAGTTGTAAATAATGTGGCATGCAGTAATTGTTACAGCAATGGTGCAATATTAAAAATAATGTTTATATAAACACTTAAAATTATAAAACGCATATACATTTATGAGTAAATTAGCCTCTTATCAACCTCTTGTAATGAAAAAGCACAATTATTCTTTTGGTCCAGGCCTCGGAACAATAATAGGGCTTGTTGTAAGTTCTGTTTACTATATGCAGAGATTGAAAAAGTTAGGCTAGAAAAATGTAAATGTATAGCAGTATCTTCCTGCTACAATTAATGTATGAAAATATTGAGTAAATATTACACTAATGATATATATATATAGATCCTAATCAGTATCTTGAATCCGGTTTGTTGAGGACCATAAATATATGGGAAAATCCTGGCAGCTAAATTCTTTTTTAAATTGACTTTAATAAGATAATTTTTTATCTGATTAATTTTCTTAGTTAGTTCTTAGTAATAAGTTAGTTAATTAAGCAAGTAAGTAATTAAGTGAGTAAGTGAGTGGACTTTATGTAATGATTCAGCTGCCTGAATTTATCTCACATAATTTGGGGGGGGGGAGACAATTTGCAGCTTAAAACACTTTGAGATGGCTCCTTCATAAACCACAAATTGTTTACCTTATATTCAAAATATAATTTATAAATCATATCACATATGGTGGTCTAATCTACTATATTATAGAAATAATGAATTAATTCTTATACTATGTCTACGGTATTATACACAAAAGAGGGCTTAGCTGTTCCTGTTGAAGGGGCCTGCTAAGGCTGTGTAATTGTAACATCAAAGATGGGTGTTGCCCTGTGCCTCTGGGTGCCACGTAATGGCGGTTGTCTGGAGGCTACAAAGCTTGGTGTACAGCTAGGTAATAATTTATATGTAAGGCCCAACTGTCTGCTCATCTTCTTGTTACTCCAAATCACATTTACCTGCCTAGTTTAAAGAATTAATAATGTTTCTCTAAACATATAAGTACAGGTAAGACATAAAATATGAGGGTGTTAAGCTGTGAAAACGTATTTGTTATGGGGGTTCTTCATGCATCATAACCGCCTACCTATTTATGAATATACTGTGCACAATTAAACGTAATTACCTGGTAAGACGGATACTGTTGTTGCTGTGGTTGTTGAAAGGCTGTGTTGCTGGTTGCTCGCTTGTTGACACGTAGTCTGGGTGTCTAACGAGTTAAATGAGCTCATATGGAGAGCCACTCTACAGCATGTTGTTGTTATTCTGTGTGTACGTGATGACGCTCCCGGAGGGAGATGAATGCAAATGTTTGTTGGTTCTATTTATGTTTAAGGAATAAAGTATTAAGCTATATTCCTAGTGTTGAAAATTATATTCAGTCTTAGTGAACACTTTTTTATTAAATTTACACTAGACTGTTGTATAAATGAAATAATGAGTAATGTAAATACGTGACATCGATGACGTCACAGAATCACCCATTTTCTTTTCTTTAAGGGGATAACCATGTTATTACGTGTGTGTCGGATTTCCGACAGGGTACTCTTCGGAGCAGCTATTGGGCTCTTGGGAGTACTTATTGGACTCTTGGGTCTCTTGGTAGAACTTTTGGTGCTCTTAGGTCGTACTGATCAATCAGTGTTTGACCTGTTGTTATTGCATCGGTTATTAGTACCCTTATTACCTAATGACTGTGTCACTTTAGGAGTTTCAGATATGGTACCTAATATGGGTACAGTTTCTGTTGGTTCAGAATAGGCATTAAGTGCCTGGTTTGCTTGTTTATTTACTATATTATGCAAACCTGTTAATATATCCTTTATTGACAGGACATTACCATTCTGGTATAAATATAATTCATTGAGCATCTCACCAGACAGTTTTCTCTTGATGATAATTATAGACATCCACTCAGCAGTGGGGTGATCCACCTCCTTGCGAAAGGTTCTTAACAGTGACTCAAGCTGAAAACTAAAAGGTTTTAAGGAGTTGTGGTATCTGTATATAGCTGAGATAGTCTTGGTAGTAAGGTTGATGTAAAGTCATTCCTGGTTACTGACTTTAATACTTATAAACGATTACATGACTAGAGCTCCCAAGCTTGGCAGGCGTCCTGTGCTTTGTTTACCTCCCCTCTCCGTGGCGTCCAGCCGCCGCACATAGAAAACGGATGGTACCATTTTCTGTGAACATGACATCCCTCCTTTTCTTTAAAAAGAATGAATACAAGATGTCTACCATGCTTGTAGCACAAAGCAAAGTTATTGACACAAAGTAAGTTATTAACATATCAAGAGATATTGCAAACATTTAACATTAATTAAACACACAAAGAATTTAAACAACTTTACCACAAAGGATTTCAATGTTAAAAATACATATGCAATGTTAAACAAACATGAAAGAAACTGTAATACAAAGTTACAAAATATTGAATGAGAGATCTGCATTATTCAAACAATATTAAATTTAGTTTAGCATAACAAGTAAATACTTTGCATTACATAGGAACACAATTAATCATCATATCGTGTAGGGCGTTTAACATGACGTTTTGGACGAGAGTCCTTAAGTACAAGAATATCCCTCGATGAATTGTTTATCGAGTTATAACTCATTTTTTCTTTTTCTTTTGCACGACTTTGCACTTCATCATTTTCTACACTAGTTGGAATCACTTTGAAATAAGCCATATTACGTGTTATACTATGATCTCTATTACTCGCTGTTACCATAGTTCCTTTTACACTAATCACTTTATATGGTTTTGTATCATACGGCATATCTAACTTTCCCTCTTTTTTCTTTTTAACGAGAACAGTATCTCCAACCTTTATGAATTGTTCCTTTGCACGTTGATCATGAGCAATTTTCATTTTGCCCTTGGCTAGTGCATCCTTCTGAGCGAGACGTTTATCCGTTACTTTGGCTGGCATGACAGGTAGTGCGATTCTCATAGGACGTCCAAATAAAAGTTCGCCAGGCGACTTGCCCAGTGTTCCATGCGGTGTTGCACGGTAGTTCCTGAGAAAAGCATACATAGCTTGTTTCCAGGATCGTCCTTCGGCATGAGCACAGCGTACAGCTTTCATGAGAGGTTGCATGAATCTCTCGACTTCTCCATTTGCTTGTGGATGTAGTGGCATCACACGGCGGTGTTTGAATCCAATATGCTCAGCAAAGTTGACAAAGTCTTGTCCATTAAATGGCGGTCCATTGTCCGTCTTGACAACTTCAGGAATGCCAAAGTTTGAAAAGATCTTGTCGAGTTTCGGGATGACAGCCTTTGCAGATGTGGAAGTGATGATTTCTACTTCTGGATAACGTGAGTGATCATCAATGACTACCATCAAGTACTCTCCAGTTGGTAGCGGTCCACAGAAGTCCATCGATACTTCCATCCATGGTGCAGCAGGTAGTGGTGAAGGTTGTAGAGGTGTTGGTCTTGAAGTATCCACTGCAGCTTGGCAAGGGACACAGGCATCATGCATGTCCTTAGCTTGACGATCAATGCCAGGAAACCACACCTTTTCTCGTAGCAGCTGTTTGGTCCTTACAAGACCTTGGTGTCCTTGATGTGCAAGCTTCAGAGCACGTTGCTGGAGAACAGCTGGAATGACGATACGAGTACCTCGCAGCACGGTGTCGCGTTGTTGCGTAACACTTAATTCTGTCTGGATGCGTTCAAGTGCTTTGAATGCATCTTGGTCAACTCCTGAGGGTGGGATGCGTGGAAACTTTTTCTTAGTCAATGCATCCACTGTTGCTTGCAGAGTTGGGTCCTCTAGGGTTGCAGTACGTATTTCATCAAGAGTGAGAGCCTTAGGGACTGCATCACAGGTTACAGAGTGTACATATTCCTCGGCAACTTGCTGATGCTTGGTGATGGTGAAACTGTTGGCAGGATGTCGACTGATGTAATCAGCGGGATTGCCTGCACCCGGCTTGTATTTCACCGTAAAGTTGTATGGTTGCAGACGAAGAGCCCATCTCTCAATGCGAGCTGGTGGTTTGGACTTTGGATTATTGAAGATGGTCTCCAACGGTTTGTGGTCAGTGACTATCGTGGTAAAGGGTGCACCAAGCAGATACACATTGAAGTGTTCACAGCCCCATACAAGAGCAAGAGCTTCCTTCTCTGTCTGACTGTATCGTTGCTCAACATCTGTGAGAGAACGGCTGGCATAGGCAATTACTACTCTGGAATCTGGTTGACCAGGTTTGTGTTGGGCTAACACAGCACCTAAACCAACAGGACTAGCATCCACCGTTAACTCAGTGTCCATTGATGGATCAAAGTACGCAGCAGTCGCATTCTCTACTAATGCATCTTTCACAGCATCAAATGCATTTTGCTCGATATCGCTCCAGTACCATGATGCATTTTTCTTCAGGAGCTCACGTAGAGGCTTCGTAATGGTAGCAAAATCTGGAATGAAGCGAGAACAGTAGTTTGCCATTCCCAGAAAACTATGTACTTCAGTGGATGTTGAAGGAGGTGCAGCATTCTTGATATCTGCAACTTTCTTAGGATCTGGAGATAGACCTTTGTCACTAAGTACATGTCCAAAGAATTCAATTTTATGTTTATTGAACTCACACTTTGCTCGGCTTAGCGTCAAATTCTTTTCTCGTAAGCGTTGCAATGTTGCACGAAGAGCTTTGTCGTGTTCAGCTTGGGTACGGCCATAAACAATGATGTCATCAGACATGTTGTCAGCATTAGGTATATCTTGCAATACCTGGCTGATGATATGCTGGAATACTTCAGCAGCACTGTTAATACCAAAACTCAGGCGCTTGTACCTATACAGACCTCGATGTGTCGTAAACGTTGTGATGAATCGACTCTCATCATCAAGTTCAAGCTGATGATAGCCCTTGTTTAAATCTAACTTGCTGAATACAGTTGCACCATTCAAGCGGTAAATCATATCATCTACAGTGGGTGTAGGATGGCGTTCACGCATTATTGCCTTGTTGGGAACACGCATGTCTACACAAATGCGTATCTCATCTGGATTCTTCGGCTTTGGTGGAGTGACAATTGGGCTTACCCATGGTGTTGGGCCTGTTACCGGTTCAATGATATCTAGTTCTATCAGCCTATCCAGTTCGGCACCGACTTTCTTGCGAGTATGGAATGGTTGTCGGCGATGTGGTTGGGCAACTGGAATTACATCTGGGTTGATATGCAAATGTACCTTGCTATCAGTATAACTGTTACGTACCTCTATAAGCTACGTAATTAAATACATTAATTTGTACTTCTACATTAATTTGTACTTATATATATGTCTTGTTCTATCTGATTATATGTACATCTAAATATTTCTTACTTATATGTAAGATATGTGTTGCCTGATTATATGTTGATTTAAGCCTAACTTTTCCACCCGTGGGAACGAGTAATGGCCCTTTGTTATTTCACGGTTGATTTCGTGGGAAAGTGGTTTAATCTATGATCATCAGTTGGAAACACTGATGGAAATGCTAATTGTTTGAACATTGAGAGGCAACATTCCGTGAGAAACTTTTAGCCCTGATGTTGGGGGAGCGTTGCCTAATATTTCCTTTGTTTATTTTATTTTAATTACTGCATGTATTAATAATTACATCATTTTTGTTATGCATGTTATTCTAACCATTTACTAAGTTACTTTAAGATTACTCTTGTCACATTATTTTGCTCCATGTAAGTTTAATTAAATAATGTTAGTTTGGAAATTTTCCGCGGGCAGAAGCAATGTTTTTGGCTCCCGCCAGTTAAGTAGTCAGTAACTCGACTGGGGCAGGAGAGCTAACATCTGTAAAGATAAGTTTGTTATATATATTTATTTTGCCATACATAATTTTTATAAGGGAGACAATATTTGTGATTGTTTTATATATCATTTTGTCCATCTGTGGTTATAATTAA
This sequence comes from Procambarus virginalis, assembly GCA_020271785.1. Lineage (NCBI taxonomy): Eukaryota > Metazoa > Arthropoda > Malacostraca > Decapoda > Cambaridae > Procambarus > Procambarus virginalis. The sequence continues at coordinate 2,037,151 of WNGS01135237.1, forward strand.
TACTACTGAGTATATTGTTTAAAATATATATATATTAATATTTTATATGTATATTTCTTAGTCCTAAGGAATAAATACCTTTTGTGTGCTTGTGCCAATCATGTGGTTACACTGGTGACCCGCTCTATATTACAGCAATTCTATGGCCTTAGGCAAACAGTTCTTTAATGCTGTACAGGGTTACGAGCCGTAGCGAACGATCTGATAACAATAACAACCTATGGATTTAAACCGATCAGAAAATTCAGCAACAATAGCATCAACATTGTTTGCAGATTCCACTACTACAGCATTAGAAAGCTGAAGTAGCCCCAATTTGGTTGAAGTCTTGTAACTGAGTAAAGACTCCTTTGCATTCCTAACAACATGGAATGTAGTAATGAGCATTGCATTCTTTGACTTAATCTCTGCAGTGAAAGTTCCAATCACTGGTAAGGCTACCTTTGAAGCATAGGCAGTGGCTTTGCCATTATAGTTTTCAAGCTTTGGGAACTGTTTTTTAAATTTTTCATAGTGGCACTCAGCAGTGGTGTCAATGTTTGATGCAGTGTCAATGAGAACTTTGAGACAAATGCCAGCAATGTATACTATAGTCTCTGGGTTGTTTGGAAGATCATTCCATTCTGTGATTGCTTGTACTCCACAAATGTAATCGCATTCACTGTCATCTGAGACTGGTTGTAATGAAATGTTGTCTTGTACATTATTAACATTCTTGATTTGAGGTGCAATATTGTGTTTGCCACCTCGACTCCTATGACTTGATCCTCGTACATTGCTTTTATTTATTGATTGTGGTTTCTTTAGTGCGTAACGACACATAGCACCAAAATGACCTAGTTTTCTACACTCATAACACTTCTTACCTTGTGCAGGACAAACATTATCTTGGTGTGGATAGTCTCCTCCACAATTGTAACATTTATTGTTGACAACCTCTGATGTGAGTCGTTGTGACTGCTTGAGTCTTGTTCCATGAGTCCAGTTGTGATGTGGTTCTCGGCTCAATTTAATGTTAGGTTTGGCATGATATCTTCTATGATCATGGTGTCCTCCCTGAACCTTACATACCTCATGACTGTTAGTAACAGTGGCAGAACCGTTGTTGGCACTGCACTCCATGACACGAGCATCACGTGCAGCATCTTCCATTCGACGAGCCATATCCAGTATTTTGGTAAGAGAACTTTCATCATCAACAAGTTCTAGAGCTCTTCGATGGAGACGTGTAGATGTGCATGTTTCAATTATTTGCTGTTTGATTTCTTTGTCAACATCAGCAAAATCACAATGGGTTGCTAAACCCTGCAGACGTGTATGGTATTGATCAACAGTTTCATTAGAGAGTTGTTTTGCTCTCCTGAAATGCATAATTTCCATAGCAGTATTTTGCCTTGGTTTGAAATGCTCAGTTAATTTGGCTTTGGCAGTGTCATAATCTTTGGCACCACCAGTGCCTTTCAGTGTATCAAAGATGTCACAAACTCTATCACCTGCATAATGACATAGAAAGGCATGCTTTCTTTCAGCACTTTTGATGTCAGAAACTATCAACAAATTTTCAAACCTTTTAAGCCATTTGGTCCACCTCTGTGACAGGTTTGTCTGGTCACAGTCAGGATCAAATGCAGGAAACTGAGGTATATTTGCCATTTTTACTGAATAAATGTAAATTTATCACTTAAATGTTCCTCAGAATATATAACACTTACTGCACTGTATATGTTATTCAAGAATTCACTGTAATTACTTTAATTTTGCAAAGCACACAAGTATTTTAATGCAAAAGTTCACAACAGTGCACAACACAGCAGCAACTGATTTCTTACCTAGCCCTTGTGTACATGTGTTGTTACTCCAACTCACAGCAGCACAGCAGTTGTTAGCAGTTGGTACAGCAGTTGTCAGCAGTTGGTACAGCAGTTGGTACAGCAGTTGGTACAGCAGTAGGCAGCAGTTGGCACAGCAGTTGGTTCACAGCGTGAAGAATTTTGTAGCACGGAGCGTCGTTTCGTAACCAAAACATCGGGTTTTGTACACTGCATGAAAGCGTCGTTTCGTACACAGCGTCGGCAGATTCCTCTATTCACAGCTTGTCAGCACAGCTTGGGTAGCACACAGCATTGGCCAGCACACAGCAACGGCCAGCACACAGCAACGGTCAGCACACAGCAATGGTCAGCACAAAGCATGGGGTAGCATACAGCATCGGGTATGGTGCTCACAGACAGCTTCTCCTTCCTCCTCTGGGCGAGACAGCATGCGCTCCTTCCTTGTGTTTGAAGTTAAACAAATACCTGCGTTCCCAGTTCATCGTCGTCGCCAATGTAGTATCTGTATATAGCTGAGATAGTCTTGGTAGTAAGGTTGATGTAAAGTCATTCCTGGTTACTGACTTTAATACTTATAAACGATTACATGACTAGAGCTCCCAAGCTTGGCAGGCGTCCTGTGCTTTGTTTACCTCCCCTCTCCGTGGCGTCCAGCCTCCACACATAGAAAACGGATGGTACCATTTTCTGTGAACATGACAGGAGTCAACTGTCTGATCTGGTTGAGATAAGTCTAGTAGTTGGTGCACGATATTGATGATAGTCTTCTCATTGTCAGCATTTGCCATAGGGAGCTGGATCGCTTGATTGATGCTGATGAGTTCAGTATAATCCCTAGGAGGCTGGTGTGAGTGATTATGACCATCACTAGTTTTGCTTAAGGCTTCTTGCTTAGCCTCAGCTTTTATTCCACTTCAGCTGCATCCTCATCTTCTGTTTCAGCTTCACTGGCTGTTGCAGCTTCACTTGGTTTTCTGGGTTCATGTGGGTGGCTTGTTAATTCAGTAGCCTCATGTATTGCATTTATAGAATCCAGAGAATATAGAGATGATTTCTCTGAAAGTAGTTCTGATTCTGTTAAGGTATTATTATGTTAAGTTGTGTTAGATAAAACTGTAGAAAATGAAGGTTGACTTCAGTTGTTGATCCTGTGAAAGGGTCATATATGATTAAAGGAATCTCCTCATTTTGAGGTAGCTCATGTACTTCATCTGAGCTGAGTGCTTGCTTAGGTATAGGTATACCATAAATATGTCCTGGTCCAGCAGGAACATTGCTGTTGCAAGGANGGTCCCTCGTCTTCTCAGCTGCTGTGATAAGATGTCAGTTGTGGGTTGGAGTAATGATTAGTTCCTTGGACACTGCAGTGATGTGACAATTAACAAGATCGAGGACGTTCCTCTGTTGCACGTTACTAATGGGCTCTGAATCGCGTGGTGGCTAGTGACACTCCCCAGTAGGAATGGCGTCTCCTTCTTCCATGACTGCAATACGCATGCGCAGCCCGCTCAAAGCATTCTCGAGCTTAAAGTATTTTTATTTTACTTATAATAATTAGGGAAAGTAAGAATTGTGGACAAGTGTTTGTCACTAATAAATGTATTAAGGTGCAATATATTTTTACACAATGCATGTCAGCATATTAAGAGCATTAAGAAATTTATATAAATCGCTTATACTAAAATAATTTCCACTGTAGTTATTTATACACTAAATAAACGAGTTCAGTAAGCAATAATATGCTATGTAAATAATCAACTAAATTAACGATATTCCTTAGTAAAGGAATGTAATACACTAAACTCTGTTAGATGCAACTAAATGTGGAGAGATCATGTTTAGCCTGTCGTCTCTCACGTTGTCACTCTGACTAGGAAGATTTGGCAAAATTATTGATATTTTAAATCATGATGATGATTAATTCTACAGTTAGTAATTTTAGTAACTACTCGTGGTTAATACAATCGTTGTAAAAAATACGAGAGACGTATGAAGTTGGATAATTTCCAACATAACTCCGGGGGGGGGGAGAGAAAAACTCGGGTAGTAGTTCAGGTCTTAGTACTAACGCACATCTGTTTCTCTATCCTGAAGTTATTTATGGATTAGTAGGTTAGTTCGCACCTAACGAATGTCCCGAATCTGTGGTAGATATGACTAAGTCAACATAGGAACGTAAATTAAAGTTGAATTCATCTATAATCAAGAACTCTCTAAAGCTACAGCAGATTCAAGACTAGTGTCGCTGTGAGTGTAATGGTTGAATTACTTAGTCGCTGAAATGATCTGTAAACTCAGAAAATGTTCTTAAGAACAGATGATATGGTCGCAATGAGGCAGAATGAAATACTGTATAAATTGTAATCTACATTATTATACATAATTGAAAAATTTTAATTATTGGATCATTCAAGATCAAGGAGACTTCGATACTACAGTAAAGTCACTGTCTAGGGTCGCTGTGACTGTAACTGTCGAGTTACTAGACAATAACACATCACTGAGCATATGATCACCTTAAACTCAAATGAGGAATTTTCTGCTCTAAGGCATAACTAAATATGGTTTAAATTTGCATTGCAGTTCAGTAGTCATTTTAGACTAAGGTATACTAAGTTTTTAACTAACTAAAGGTAATGTAATATTAGAGAAGTGAATAGGTTATTCATTAAAATCAAAGAAGACTCTGAGTCGACAGTGAGATTAGGAGCTTAGTCATTCTGACTTGTAACTAATTTAATTACAGCTCACAGGCTTATCGCTGAAAAACTCATTAAATCCTCACTTTAGATGAGAAATTTATTTTATTAAATCAGTCTCTATAAGTAGTCAACTATAATTAATTGTGAGCACAGACTAGTTGGTACTCAGTTGACAAAAATAATGTCCCTAATTCCAACCTAAATAGATGGTTGAATTTTCCCAAACCTACCAAAGTAGAGAGCTAAGTTAATTGTGACAACTCACTATTGGTGGTGTCAGGGTTCTACTCGGTTTATATCATGGTGAGCAATGATAATTGCAGGTTAACATGGTGAGCATTGGTGTGCTCTAAGTAACATCGTGAGCAGTAGTATGCTCGGATAACATGGTGTGCAGTGTGTACGACCCTTGACCTCTGGGTATGGTTCCTCTGTTTGCAGTTGTAAAAAATATATAATAATACGGTCTTGCCTACTAAAAGTGTCTAGGATTAATAATTCAACTGCTTACTCAACAAAGCAATATACTTAAAGTAAGGGTAACAAAGAACATACAAACATATAAATGGCAATACAGGCAGCCAAAAATATTAATGCACCAGAATACAATAACACAATATCATTATAAAAGCATGATCACTATTTTAAAAAATTAAAGGATAGAGGAGTATGCACATAATGGTCTAACTGGAAATTAGCTGTTACTAAACAATAAATAAGTACCACAGACTTATCTCACAACTCGTCCACGCCAGCTAGCTCCACACCACACGACTGGCGTTTCTGGAGCATGATCGGCATGGTGTCTACAAGTTAGACCAACTAAAACCATAGAAATCTCTAGATACTCTGCTATCAGAGAGTAATACTTAAAAACATAATTATACTAAACTTATATGTATAAACACTGTTAAGGTATAATTATGAAATTAAGTACAATCAATAAACGGAATAATTACAAGGGTGAATCAGCTTGATACACTGCACGCATTACTGGAACATCCCAAATATGGTCATCCCCCATGAGACGCCACGGTCTCCCCCCCCTCCCCCACAGGAATGAACATGCAATAGCATTAACAAAATATGACATACAAACACACTACAGCATGCTACATATAAATCAAACATGTATAATGGAAAACAAATGGAAATAATGGTTAATTTAAATATCTGAGGAAAGGAATAATGGACATACATGTTTATCATGATAAATGTTAGAATCAAATATATGGATTCGTAACACAGTGGTATGCTCAAATTAACATGGTGAGCAGTGGTATGCTCGATTCAACATGGTGAGAAGTGGTATGCTCGGTTCAACATGGTGAGCAGTGGTATGCTCGGTTCAACATGGTGAGCAGTGGTATGCTCGGTTCAACATAGTGAGCAGTGGTATGCTCGGTTCAACATAGTGAGCAGAGGTATGCTCGGTTCAACATGGTGAGCAGTGGTATGCTCGGTTCAACATAGTGAGCAGTGGTATGCTCGGTTCAACATGGTGAGCAGTGGTATGCTCGGTTCAACATGGTGAGCAGTGGTATGCTCGGTTCAACATAGTGAGCAGTGGTATGCTCGGTTCAACATTGTGAGCAGAGGTATGCTCGGTTCAACATGGTGAGCAGTGGTATGCTCGGTTCAACATGGTGAGCAGTGGTATGCTCGGTTCAGCATGGTGAGCAGTGGTATGCTCGGTTCAACATAGTGAGCAGTGGTATGCTCGGTTCAACATAGTGAGCAGAGGTATGCTCGGTTCAACATGGTGAGCAGTGGTATGCTCGGTTCAACATAGTGAGCAGTGGTATGCTCGGTTCAACGTAGTGAGCAGTGGTATGCTCGGTTCAACATAGTGAGCAGTGGTATGCTCGGTTCAACATAGTGAGCAGTGGTATGCTCGGTTCAACATGGTAAACTCATTAAGCATGTTGGGATACAATGCTTAAGGTTGAATGTGAATACATTAACTGATGGGAAACCTAAGGTTGCTGGAAAATTAATAGTCACTATTACTAAACTTGTATAGTCTCTCGTCGTGGACGTGGTTGTGAACAGACGTGTTTTGATTCACTCTGCTACTGGCGTCTGGTGGGTGGACGTGTTTGTCGTCGCTGGTGGCCGGCGTGTTGACGGATGGGCGGATAACGTCACGCTGGGGGTCATATGTGCCGTCATGGGCTCCTACACACCTCCACTAAAGCGAAAGGAGTCCATAGGACTCAAGTTTAGTTGTCATGCTGATCCCGACCTTGTATCCACGACGATCTTCGATGTGTTACAGATCAAGACGGAAGAAATATTTGGTTACCAACCACTGCCAGGGAACAGAGTGGTGTTGAAATTTGAAAACAATGTGGCATTTTCAGAGTTTCTGAAGAAGTATGATGATGAAATTATAAGTTTACCTAATGGGAAAGGATCAGTACAAGTGATTAATTTGAGCAAAACGTTTACATACGTTTCTGTGAGAGATGTGCCTTTTGAAATGTTGAATGAAACTATTAAACGCATACTGGAACATTATGGGAAAGTGGTCAATGTTCGTTTTAATAAATATACCTATGGACCAGGGAAAGGGTGTTTTAATGGAACAAGAACAGTAAAGATGGAACTTCATCGTAATATTCCTTCATCAATGTCAGTAGCAGGTCATTATATTAAATTTATATACAATGGCCAACTGCAAACTTGTTTTAAGTGTGGGTGTACTGGTCACATGGCTGCTGCCTGCCAGGTGGAGGCATCAGAACGGATCAACATTTTTCGTGAACATGACTTTCCGCCATTAATAGAGGACAGTGTATCAGGAAATGAACCCACTGTTGTAAATACTGCAGTGCCAGGTGAGTTGATGTAGTAACCCACAACTCTGTAAGTGAAACATCTGTGGGAGTGGCTCCCAGTGCGAATGAGGCCGGTGAAGGTAACTTAGATCAGGACGATAAAGGTAATGCAGACAAGGAGGGTGCAGACGACACTGCTCAGGACGCTTTACCTGCTGTCGTTCAACCTGGTTAGGGTGAGGTAAGTCTGGACAATATACATGTGGATGCCCAAAACATAGGCGCTGACGCTGCACAGATCTGCGATGATGACGGCAGTGCTGACCTTGGTGAGGTGACGATGGAACAAGTAATTGGTTGTCAACTGGATGTAGAGGATGACACCATGGAGGATAGTGATGTAGAAATGTCTGTGCAGAGGGCAACTCCACCCTCTTCAGTAAGGTATAATAGAAAAGGTAAGGGTAGTGTGAAGGCTGGTTCTGTAACCAGTCATGTGAAGAAACGTGGGAAAAAATTTACTCGGAGTATTGATCTGATACGTATGAAGGACTAGCCGCTAAATTAAAAGTCTCTGAAAAAATTGAGCAGGTTGTTGCCGTTGAAGTTCACCGTGACCAAGGCCACGAAGAGTCACCGAAACGTAGCGAGGGCACAGTACAACCAGTGAGTGGGGATCGTGGTAAAGAGAACAGTGATAAGGCATGGTGGGATCTTGTGGAACATGAACAGAATCGAGACGCGAGGGCAAATATTAAACTTAGATTTCGAAAAGGGAAAGAAGACACTAAGATAGTGTCAAGTGAAATAATGGCGGATAAAGAGTAATTTTGTTTCTCTCAAAATTACATTCGGGAAGCCTATTAATTTTAATTGAGCTTCTTTGAACATTAATGGGCTCAATTGTAGAAATAAACAGTTGCAGCTGTTATCATTGTTTAAATATCATAATTTGGATGTACTATTAGTGCAAGAACACAATGTACAAGATGTTAACAAACTTGATATGTTGCTTGATTACTTTGAAATATTAATAAATCCAACGAACTTGTTGAAAGGTGGTACGATGATATTGATTGCTAAGCAAGCCCACATCAAGGTTCTTAATACTGAAATGGATGATAATGGTAATGTTTTATATGCGAGGATTTCCTTCTTTGACACCATAATTTCTCTGCTTAATGTGTATGCTCCCTCTGGCACCCGCAGGAAGAAAGAGAGGGAGGAATTGTTTTCTAACGAGTTATTGTATTTTTTCAGAAATGATACACGTAAAGTTATTTTTGGTGGCGACTTTAATTGTCACTTCTGTGAGAGATTGTAGCATTCAGTCGAACGCATGTGTATCTCCTGCTTTAATTACACTTTTGAAATGTATTAGTCTCAAGGATGCGAATAGCATTAATAGAGGTGTATATGAATACACACACGTTCGCCAAAATTTTGGTTCTAGGCTTGACAATATATATGCACTCATTACATGATAAAATTAGTTCTTACAGTATTGTTTCGGTCAGCTGTTCAGATCACTGTATGGTTGTGGTGAAGCTTGTTATTGACGATCAGGTTAAAGTGGGGACAGGGTCATGGAAGCTCAACTGCAGTCTGTTGCAGAGTAGAGATGTAATTGATAATTTTCAAATATTGTGGGAACACCTGGTTGGGCAAAAACATAAGTTCAGATGTCTGTTGGAGTGGTGGGACATGTGTAAAGTTGCATGCAAAAGTTTCTTCGTGAAAGTGTCCAAAAGAAAGGCTGCTGAAAAATATGGTCTGTTAACCTTATTCCAACACAGACTAAAACAACTTTATGTCAAGGTCAATATGGGATTAGACAAGTATGAAGAAATTACCATTTTAAAAGACAGAATTAACAAATTGCAGGATGAAAGATCTGAAGGAGTTAATGTTCGCCTCCAGATTAATGATAGGATGTATGGTGAAAAACTCTCTCCTTATTTGTTAAGTAAAGCAAAAAATAACAAGGGTACAGCACTTGTGACTAGTATTAAAGCAAGTGATGGGACGGGTATGACAAATACGGATGGGACTGTATGTTATGTTCGAGGTGAATTAGAGAAACTGTACAAAAAAGTGAACGTGGACCAAGGTATGCGGGAGTATTTCCTTGGAAAATGTACACGGGTTTTAACCCAGGATGACAACACGTCACTATTGGCAGATGTAGATAAGCAAGGAAGTGTGAAGTGTGGTCAAGAGTTTAAAGAAAGGTAAATCACCTGGCTGTGATGGGTTCCCGGCAGAATTTTATTTCTATCTATGGGATGTCATTGGTAAAGACTTTGTACAAGTGGTGCAGTATAGCATACAGCATAGGAAGCTTAGCATGTCGCAATCTCATGGGATTATTAAGATGATACCTAAAATGGGTGATTTGCATATTCTAACGAACTGGAGGCCACTTTCCTTACTAAACCAGGATTATAAAATAGTATCGAAACTGCTGGCAAATAGACTTAGAATTGTAATGGATAAAATTATATCAAAGTAACAATTTTGTGGTGTGCCTGGAAGATCCATAATCAATTGCAGTAATGTAATTAGGGATGTTGTGTATCATGTGTCTGAGAATGATGTTCCTTCCTCTATGATAAACCTCGACTGGTCGAAAGCCTTTGACTGTGTTGATGTTCAGTTTGTATTAGAAATATTGGGTAGAGTAGGAGTGGCACAAGAATTTATTGAATGGGTCCGTATGCTTTATAAACAGTGTCCGAGCAGCGTCTGTATCAATTGAGTCTTAAGCAAACCTTTTTCAGTTGAACGATCTGTCCGTCAGGGATGTCCCCTTTCAATGATTTTGTATGTTATATTTCAAGAGCCACTGTACTTGGCAACAAAAGCAATGACTTTATTGTTCCACCATGTCTTCCTAATGCTATGACACTTCCTGTTGTTGGTTATGCAGATGATACAACTATTTTTGTGTCGACAGAAGACTCGGTGATGAATGTTCAGAATGAGTTAGACAACTTTGAAAGAACGACGGGTGCTGTCATTAACAAGAACAAAACGTGTATGATGGGGCTTGGCAGTTGGTGTAATAAGGTTAACTGGACAGGTTCATGGTTCAAGGTAGTGGAGTCTATTAAAGCTCTTGGGATTTGCTAGTGTAAAACATATGAAACAACATTGGTTACGAATTGGCAAGTACTCTGTGGGAATATAATAGTTGCAACGAATATGTTGTGAAATAGGAAATTGACCCTGTTTCAGAAGGCTGTAATAATCAATTTCAAAATTTTGTCTAAAGTGTGGTATTTGTCTCACAGCTTTCCCATAGACAAAAAAAGTGCTATGGAGATTGACAAAACTATTTTTAGGTATGTATGGCATGGTAGATACCAACCAATTAAACGGACTACTCTATGTAGAGGTAAGAAAAACGGTGGAATAGAAATACTGAATGTGTACCATAAGTCATTGGCAATCTTATGTGTTACCTTTCGAAAGGAGATAATGCAGAGGAATAGTGTAAATGCGCTAGGACATTACTATTGTAAATTACGTTTTAGCTGCTTGATACATATGCCAGAGTATACTGACCTTGCCTTTATTTCACCTCACTTTTATTCATGTGCAATTGATGTTCTCAGGAGGATTTGTAATATTGAAGGTTTTTTAATGATGAACAGTAAACAAGTGTATGATGTTATACTGCCAAATATAGTTCCTAGGCATATCCATTATTTAGCTGGCAAGTAATTTTGGGCGAACCTTCATGTTAAATTTATTGCCCCAAAACAACGTGAGCTGTTGTATCGCTATATTCATGAGACCCTTTCTACTAATGATAGGTTGTTGATGTTGGGCATTAAAGACAACAATAGATGTGAGCAATGTACTGAAATTGAAAATAATATGCATATATTTTATTTATGTAAGCAGAAAGTTGTTCTTGTAAACTGGATTAGAGACACCATTAAAGCTTTATGTGGACCACGTATTAGAGCGGAGTTAATGAGGTTTTTAATGTTTCATATTGACATAAAATGCAAGAAAATTAAGAATAAAATAATTATGTTACTTTCTGATTACATTTTTTTTGTGTGGATAGGCAGGCAGGAAGGTTACTCAGGAGACAAAATATTGAAGTTCTTGCGAGGTAGGATCAGATATAACATTTGGGGTTTAAGGCTCATTCTCGGTGATGATATGGAAAATTTCTTTACTGAAATTATATAAAATATATAAATGTAATAATTTCCCCTGCATTTTAATGTAAATTTATTCTCCAATTTTTGTAAATCGTTTATAGGTAAATAAGTATAACATTCAGGTTTTTTTAAAGATCATGTTCTGTACTAATGAAACACTTGTTAATTAAGAATTGTAATGTATAATTGCCTTGTAAAACTTATGTATATATGATTTATATTGTATTTTCTTAAATAAATATAAAAAAAATAAATGTTGTAATCTGTACAAGTATAAGGTTGTAGTCTGGTTAAGACTATTATAAGGTTTTCATGGCAGACCTTAAGCACAGGTATAATGGACCTTGGTCCTGGTGAATTTATAGGTGTGGAAGCTGCTTGATGACTTCATGTTACTGCTAAATTCATAGAATGCTGGGTGCTAGAATCTCTAGCCTAATATTATTAATTTACATAGGGAGACTTGAGTGTGGTCAATTATCACTTGTCGAGAATAATTCTAGGTCTGTAGGGGAATCAATGGCTTGGTCGCTGTGACATGTACCTGTTTAGGTACACGCCACTGATTTTCCACTGAGAGCTATGAAACATCTCGGCGAATACTAATTGTACTACATTCAATCTGGTTTATTACTCAGCTGGGTTTCTCCTTTAGCGTGTTGCTGGAGAATTAAATATTGCTGATTAATTTCTGTTGTTGTTGGCAGGCATAGGCTTCTTCAGGTTTAAAAGTTTACCTGTCAGTAAGGAGCCACCTGCAGATTGGAGCATATTTCATGCCCAATCGTTTTACATGTCCTGTGATAAACTGGTAGTAGTCGGTACTCCTACTAGAAAAATTTTAAGGCCGTCAGACATTAACTGGTTGTTAGCCAATTAAATTTCATGTTCCTGCAGGAATTTGGCTGTTTACCCTAGACCTAGGATACCCTATTTGATCTACAATATGGCTTGGATACCCATGACATGACTACTAAACGTACGAGCGTTTGTACTACTGAATTTCTTGGGGTCCTCGATTTATCATGAACCCTGACAGGTTAATTTTACCTGTTGATTGGTTGTATGTTAAGTGCCTCTGCCGCTTTTGAGTAATGAAAGTTCTCTAGGATCTTGATCAAATAGTCCACGAGTGGTGATAGTTGGCCTTATTCTTTACTTGGAGTTGGGCAGTGGGCAAGGTTGCATCCACTTGAGACGCTGGTGAAATTACGCTGTTAACATCTCGCACCTTGCAGCACTGTACTTGTGTAGATTCTCTACTTCCTATTCTAGGATTAAAATAATTTGTTTTGACAAATTTGCACAGTGCAGCATGATGCACAATCTCTTCTGCACCTATTGCAGGTGTTCAGTGGGGTGTCACAGCTGTGAGATTATGAGTTTTAAGACACTAGTACATCTGTGTTATTTCTGTTGTTGTTTGAGTCGTCTGACTCGGGTGGGTATCTCTATTAGGGTAATCAGTACATTTGTACAGAGAATGTTTTTGATTGCAGAACAAACGTAACCATCATTCTAACAGTTCGTTTAGGGAACACCGTTTTAAGTGAAACTGAAACTACAGGTTGTGAAGGGTTGCTGTTTGCATTGCTGGTGGGTAGTTTCTTCAAACTTGGGTGGAAGTGTTTGGAGTATGTGGGAAAATCTGGCAGTTTATTTCTTTTTTAAATTGACTTTAATAAGATAATTTTTTATTGATTAATTTTCTTAGCTAGTTATTATTATTTTATCATTCTCCTTATATCACTATAGTCAATATGTGTGGTCAGTATCTGTATCAGTAAATTCACACATTTATTATTGTGTTTGAGTGTGCCTCCATTATTATTATTATTATATTTCTCTATTGAGCATACACGAGGGTTACCATAGTGCCATCTAGGGAACATTACGTTCCCTATAGAATTTCGTATTGCCTAGGGAGTGGCAAACAGCACAGACTGATATAAGAGTTTATCCTTAGCCATTCGAGCAGTCCTAGTGCCTGAATGGTGGTAACTAATAACGTGGTGGCCAGAGAGGTAAAAGGCCACACGGACCTTCAAGTGAGAGTACCCTGGTGCCAAACAGTCCAATAGTAGATCTGGGGAGTAGCATCACTGGCAACAAACAATATAATAATACACCCCCTGAACTGCCATTGGCTCGGGTGCCCGTGCAGATATAAGGAACCCAGCCTGGCCGACCCCTTGTTGAGGAGGAAAGATAGAGAAGAAAGGCAGGAAAGGAGTTCCTGCCACCTCTTTGTCCGGCAGGCAAGTCTCAGGGAGGTCATTGTTTACAAAGTAAGCCTGAGTCTTCCTTCAGTTCTCCAGGGGTCCTAGTCGGAATTGTCTGTTAGCAGTTTCCCCGTGGTTGACTGAAGGGCTTCCAGGGTGAGTCAGTGTCACCCCTTCAGTGGTGGAAGCAAAGACCTGCGGAGGTGGGTCTTGCTGGTCCTCCCCTGTGGGACCAAAGGAGATCCCGGTGAACCCCGGGAGTCGAAGGGGCTGAGTATTCGGCCTTCTGAGCCCTAGTAGCCAAGTGCTAGCAGAGCCCCGGCCACCCCCCGTGACAATACCTTGGCCTTCCAACACCACAAACCACTACACACACTCTGCTCTTCCACGACGACGCACAACCTCCGCACACATTACCCCTGGCCTCCAACTATCCCCCTACTCCCCACACCAGTTACCACACCCAGGCCTCCCAACTGCCCCAATACCACACACATCCAGGCCTCCTTTACGATAACCACCATACACCCTGGCCTACTAACTACCAAACCACACACTATACTCCATCCACATACACACACAAACCCAGTCTTCCCAACTACAACAACCCCACCCCCAGTACCACAACTTTCCCCACACTGAGTCTTTAACTATTCTCCTCTACCTACCACAAAGTA
>WNGS01135237.1:2105277-2120648 GCA_020271785.1 Procambarus virginalis
GTGAATGCTTGCAAAGACAGCCTGTAGAAAACCAGTGGTAGAAATTGAATATGGGTATTTTCATTAGCATGACAAAGAGATACTTAACAAATATCTAATGAAGATCTCACCGACCTAACAATTCACAAAGACCTGAAAGCTGTAGCATTAAATATTATGATAGATATCGTGAGGAAACATTCACATATGGGACTAATAGAACAAGAACCCGGCAATGTGATGTTATAGTGGCCAGAATACGCCTGGGATATAGACGTATCTGGCAGCTTTCTCAAACCCAAATGTCGAGTACACTATGTGTCAACTTTGTGAAAGAGAAAACATGCACTCTCTTGAACATATATTGTAGAATGTCCCATACTGGATGACTTTCGCCCCCCTGGGCTAAGGTATGCTGAACTTTGTAATTACTATATGAGTACTGGAACACTTGATGATATATTGGACTTGTACCAAGATTGACCATGTAATAGATTAATTATACAATGTATGTGATGTAACTATATAACCTGAGCTTGTAAAAGCACCTTAATCACCTTCAGTGATTAAGTGCTTAATTGCACACTAGTTTCTTTATCAGCTACTCACCCTGTCAGAGTAAATGAGATAAATGTCTGTGAATGCATGTGTGTATATATGTATATGTGTGTGTATGTGTATGTATGGGTATAAAGTATATATGGAAGCTGATCAGATTACATTTCACCTTTGTAAATGTACATTAATGACACTGTGTAGATGACACATCGAACACTTTATGTAAGGCATACATAAATCTGTGTATCTATGTATTTACGTATATAGGTGAGCTTAGCATTTTTAAAGCACCGACTCACCTTCAGTGGTTGATTGTTCAATAAACCCTTCAAATATATGTTTAACACATCTCTAACCCTGTCTATGGAGGACAGAAGAAAATGTATATATGCTGGTTAGCATTGTTAATGTGTGGCCACGTCTGTGGTAGAAAAAAAAAAAAAAAAAAACCTGCTCCTCCAGGGTGTGCCTTCTGACACTTCTCCTCCACGGAGTGCCTCCTGTCACTGCTCCTCCAGCTTGTGCCTCCTGTCACTGCTCCTCCAGGGTGTTCCTCCAGTCACTGCTCCTCCAAGGTGTTCCTCCTCAATGCTCCTCCAGAGTTATGCTCCTGCCACTGCTCCTCCAGAGTGTTTCTCTGGTCGCTGCACCTCTAGGGTGTTCCTGCTGTCACTGCTCCACCAGGGTGTTTCAACTATCACTGCTCCTTCAGGGTGTTCCTACTCTCACTGTTCCTCCAGGGTTTTCCTACAGTAACTGCTCCTCCAGGGTGTTCCACTTGTTCAATGCTCCTCCAGGGTGTTCCTTCTGTTACTGCTCCTACAGGGTGTTCCTCCTTTCACTGCTCCTCCAGGGTGTTCCTTCCTGACACTGCTTCTCTAGTGTGTTCCACCTTTCACTGCTCGTCCAGGGTGTGCCTCCTGTCACTACTCCATTGTGTGCCTCCTAACACTTCTCCTCCAGGAAGTGCCTCCTGTCACTGCTCTTCCACGGTGTGCCTCCTGTCACTGCTCCTCCAGGGTGTGCCTCCTGA
This sequence comes from Procambarus virginalis, assembly GCA_020271785.1. Lineage (NCBI taxonomy): Eukaryota > Metazoa > Arthropoda > Malacostraca > Decapoda > Cambaridae > Procambarus > Procambarus virginalis. Next base: position 2,106,848 of record WNGS01135237.1, read on the forward strand.
GACTGCTCCTCCACGGAGAGCCTCCTATCACTGCTCCTCCAGCATGTGCCTCCTGTCACTGCTCCTCCAGGGTGTTCCTCCAGTCACTGCGCCTCCAGGGTGTTCCTCCTGTCAATGCTCCTCCAGGGTGATCCTCCTGTCACTGCTTCTCCAGGGTGTTCCTCCGGTCACTGCACCTCTAGAGTGTTCCTCCTGTCACTGCTCCTCCAGGGTGTTTCAACTTTCACTGCTCCTCCGGGGTGTTCCTCCTGTCACTGTTCCATAAGGGTGTTCCTTCAGTCACTGCTCTTTCAGGGTGTTCCTACTGTCACTGTTCCTCCAGGGTGTTCCTTCCTGACACTGCTCCTCCTGGGTGTTCCTCCTCTCACTGCTCCTCCAGCGTGTTCCTCCACACACTGCTCCTCCAGGGTGATCTTCCTTTTCACTGCTCCTCTAGGGTGTTCTTATTGTCACTGCTCCTCAAAGGAATTTCTCCTTTTCACTTCTCCTCCAGGGTGTTCCCTACTGACACTGCTCCTCTAGGGTGTTCCTCCTGTCACTGCTCGTCCAGGGTGTGCCTCCCGTCACTGCTTCTCCAGGGTGTGCCTCCTAACAATGCTCCTCCATGGAGTGCCTCCTGACACTGCTCCTCCAGGAAAAGCCTCCTGACACTGCTCCTCCTGCGTGTGACTCCTGTCACTGCTCCTCAAGGGTATCTTACTCACAATGTTTCTCCAGGGTGTTCCTCCTGTCACTGCTCCATAAGCGTGTTTTTCGTGTCACTGCACCTCCAGGGTGTTTCAACTTTAACTGTTTCTCCAGTGTGTTCCTCCTGTCACTGCTCCATAAGGGTGTTCATCCTGTCACTTCTCCTCCAGGGTGTTCCTACTGTCACTGCTCTTTCAGAGTGATCCTACTGTCACTGCTCTTCCAGGGTGTTCCTACTGTCACTACTCCATAAGAGTGTTCCTCCTGTCACTGCTCTTTCAGGGTGTTCTTCCTTTCACTGCTCTTTCAGAGTGATAATAATGTCACTGCTCCTCCAAGGTGTTCCACTTTTTCACTGCTCTTCCAGCATTTTCCTTCTGTCACTGCTCGTACAGGGTGTTCCTCCTGTCACTGCTTCACCGGGGTGTTCCTTCTGCCACTGCTTCTCCAGGGTGTTCCTCCAGTCACTGCTCCTCCAGGGTGTTCTTGCTGTCACTGCTCATAAAGGGTGTTCCTCCAGTTACTGCTCCTCCAGGGTGTTCCCTCCTGACAATGCTCCTCCAGGGTGTTCCTACTCTCACTGTTCCTCCAGGGTGTTCCTACTATCATTGCTCCTCCAGGGTGTTCTACTTTTTCACTTTTCCTCCAAGGTGTTCCATCTGTCACTGCTCCTATAATGTGTTCCTCCTTTCACTGCACCTCCAATGTGTTCCTCATTTCACTGCTCCTCCAGGGTGTTCCAACTGTCATTGTTCCTCCAGGGTGTTCCTCCTGTCACTGCTTTTTCAGGGTATTCCTAACGTCACTACTCCTCCAGGGTGATCCTCCTGTCACTGCCCCTCCAGGGTGTTCCGCCTCTTCACTGCTTCTCCAGGGTGTTCCTTCTGTCACTGCTCCTCCAGGGTGTTCCTACTGTCACTGCTCCATAAGCGTGTTTCTACTGTTACTGCTCGTCCAGGTTGTTCCTCCTGTCACTGCTCGTCCAGGGTGTTCCTCCTGTCACTGCTCCTCAAGGGTGTTCCTTCAGTCACTCCTCCTCCAGGTTGTTCATCCTATCACTGTTCCATAAATGTGTTCCTCCTGTCACTGCTCCTTCATGGTGTTCCTACTGTCACTGCTCCTCCAGGGTGTGCCTCCTGTCACTGCTCCTCCAGGGTGTTCCCTCCTGTCACTGGTCCTCCAGGGTGTTCCTCCTAACACTGCTCTTCCAGGGTGTGCCTCCTGGCACTGCTCCTCCAGGAGTGCCTCAGGTCACTGCTCCTCTACGGAGTGCCTCCTGACAGTGCTCCTCCAGGGTGTTCCATCCTGTTACATCTCCTCCACGGTGTTCCCTCCTCTTAGTGCTCCTTTAGGGTGTTCCCTCCTGTCACTGGTCCTCCAGGGTGCTGCTCCTAACACTGCTCCTCCAGGGTGTGCCTCATGGCACTGCTCCCCCAGGGAGTGCCTCCTGTCACTGCTCCTCCAGAGTGTTCCCTACTGACACTGCTCCTGCAGGGTGTTCCTTCCTGACACTGCTCCTCCAGGGTGTTCCTCCTGTCACTGCTCCCCCAGGGTGTTCCTTCCTGACACTGATCCTCCAGGGTGTTCCTTCCTGACACTGCTCCTCCAGGGTGTTCCTCCTGTCACTGCTCCCCCAGGATGTTCCTTCCTGACACTGCTCCTCCAGGGTGTTCCTTCCTGACACTGCTCCTCCAGGGTGTTCCTCCTGTCACTGCTCCTCCAGGGTGTGCCCCCTAACACTGCTCCTCCAGGGTGGTTGATCTAGGGTGTCCTTCCTGTCACTTCTCCTCCAGGGTGTTCCTGCAGTCACTGCTCCTCCAGGGTGTTCCTCCTGTCACTGCTCGTTGAGGGTGTGCCTCCTGTCACTGCTCCTCCAGGGTGTGCCTACTGTCACTGCTCCTCCAGGGACTGCCTCTTGTCACTGCTCTGCCAGGGAGTGCCTCCTGACACTGCTCCTCCAGGGAGTGCCTCCTGACACTGCTCCTCCAGGGTGTGCCTTCTGACACTGCTCCTCCACGGAGTGCCTCCTGTCACTGCTCCTCCAGCGTGTGCCTCCGGTCACTGCTCCTCCAGAGTGTTCATCCAGTCATTGCTCCTCCAGGGTGATTCTCCTGGCACTGCTCCTTCAGGGTGTTCCTCCGGTCACTGCACCTTTAGGGTGTTCCTCCTGTCCCTGCTCCTCTAGGGTGTTCTTCCCGTCACTGCTCCTTCAGGGTGTTCCTCCTGTCACTGCTCGTACAGGGTGTGCCTCCTGTCACTGCTCCCTCAGGGTGTTTTAACTATCACTGCTCCTCCAGGGTGTTTTTTTGTCACTGTTCATCCAGGGTGTCCTTCCTGTCACTGCTCCTCCAGGGTGTTCCTGCAGTCACTGCTCCTCCAGGGTGTTCCTCCTGTCACTGCTCGTCGAGGGTGTGCCTCCTATCACTGCTCTTCCAGGGTGTGCCTCCTGTCACTACTCCTCCATTGTGTGCCTCCTAACGCTGCTCCTCCAGGGACTACCGCTTGTCACTGCTCGTCCAGGGTGTGCCTCCTGTCACTGCTCCTCCAGGGTGTTTCAACTATCACTGCTCCTCCAGGGTGTTTTTTGTCACTGTTCATCCAGGGTGTCCTTCCTGTCACTGCTCCTCCAGGGTGTTCCTGCAGTCACTGCTCCTCCAGGGTGTTCCTCCTGTCACTGCTCGTCGAGGGTGTGCCTCCTATCACTGCTCCTCCAGGGTTGTGCCTTCTGACACTGCTCCTCCACGGAGTGCCTCCTCTCACTGCTCCTCCAGGGTGTTCCTCCAGTCAATGCTCCTCCATGGTGATTCTCCTAGCACTGCTCCTTCAGGGTGTTCCTCCGGTCACTGCACCTCTTTGGTGTTCCTCCTGTCACTGCTCCTCTAGGGTGTTCTTCCTGTTACTGATCCTCCAGGGTGTTCCCTCCTGTTAGTGCTCCTTTAGGGTGTTTCCTCCTGACACTGCTCCTCCAGAGTGTTCATCCTGTTACTGCTCGTCCAGGGTGTGCCTCCTGTCACTGCTCCTCCAGGATTTGCCTCCTAACACTGCTCCTCCAGGGAGTGCCTCCTGTCACTGATCTTCCAGGGTGTGCCTCCTGTCACTGCTNACAAACACTACCCACAACAGTCCACGGACACAACACTACCCCACAACAGTCCACGAGACACAACACTGCCTCACAACAGTCCACGAGACACAACACTACCCCACAACAGTCCACGGGACACAACACTACCCCACAACAGTCCACGAGACACAACACTGCCCCCACAACAGTCCACGAGACACAACACTGCCTCACACAGTCCACGAGACACAACACTGCCCCACAACAGTCCACGGGACACAACACTGCCCACAACAGTCCACGAGACACAACACTGCCTCACAACAGTCCACGGGACCCAACACTGCCCCACAACAGTCCACGGGACACAACACTACCCCACAACAGTCCACGGGACACAACACTACCCCACAACAGTCCACGGGACACAGCACTGCCCCACAACAGTCCACGGGACACAACACTGCCTCACAACAGTCCACGGGACACAACACTACCCCACAACAGTCCACGGGACACAACACTGCCCCACAACAGTCCACGGGACACAACACTGCCCCACAACAGTCCACGGGACACAACACTGCCCCACACAGTGTAGGTAAATACATCACTGTGAGGTCATGTTCCTCAGTGTAGGCCTACCTTATGTTGCGGTTACCTTGACATGATTTCGGGACTTAGCGTCACCTCAGACCGGCCGCTCCTGAACCACGCCTCCTTTTTGCTGGACTGGTCAACCTGGCCTATACACGTTCTCCCCAAGACATGATCTCCCCCAGACATGTTCTCACCAAGACATGTTCTCCCCCTGACATGTTCTCACCAAGACATGTTCTCCCCCTGACATGTTCTCCCCAAGACATGTTCTCACCAAGACATGTTCTCACCAAGACATGTTCTCCCCCTGACATGTTCTCACCAAGACATGTTCTCCCCCTGACATGTTCTCCCCAAGACATGTTCTCCCCAAGACATGTTCTCACCAAGACATGTTCTCCCCCTGACATGTTCTCCCCAAGACATGTTCTCCCCAAGACATGTTCTCCCCCTGACATGTTCTCCCCAAGACATGTTCTCACCAAGACATGTTCTCCCCACAGGAGAGAGGGTTGGGCCTGGGGTCGTGCAGGGGGGTGAGTGCAACAAGGACCTCCTGCCACAATACACTGTGCACAAATATATGAAACTTTGGAGAGTTAGGGCGCGGCGCGTGTGGCCGCGCCGGCCAATATGCTTCCAAAATGGAATTTCAGAAACGGTCCATAAAAATAGTAGTAAAAGTTTTATCTACTCGAAAAAGCACTTGGATGGAGTGGAGTCCTCGCAGGACGGAGCAGTTGTCGGGAGCAGTGTGGAGCACCAGGCACGCACGTACGCCCGTGCTCACTCATGCTGGCACGCACACAGGCAAGCAAGCACGCACGCACGCACACACGCACGCACACACTCACATTCTCACACATCCAGGGCTGTGAAGGTTTCAGTGATTACATAACATGTACCATAATAATTTGGGGGACAAAATCTTATAGTAGAAGTCATATATACCCCACCACCAAATGACAGAAGACCCAGACAGGAATTTGATAGAAACAACATGGCTACCATAAATATAATAGAGAGAGAGCAGCTTCTGTAGCTAGCAGGAACGCATCCAGACTATTAATTAATGGGAGACTTCAACCAATAGAGACCCACATGGAGGACCAGACACATGGAGAGCTAAGCTGCTAGACGTGGCAACAGGAAATTTTTTAAGCCATCACATCAAGGTACCGACAAGAATATGAGGGGAAGATGAACCAGCTATGCTTGATCTGATATTGCCCTAAATGAGTGGGATATAAGTTGAAGTTAAGTTGGAAGCATCCTTGGGAATGAGTGATCACAGTGTACTGATATTTGAGTACCTGGTACAGCTATGAGTAATCTCCCCCACCCCCACCCCCTCACCCCAAATGAACTAGAAAACAAGGGCTGGCGTACGGAAAGAGAAATTATGAGGAGATGAGAAAATTCCTGAGAGAAATACCATAGGACGCATAATCAGAACCAAGTTCGTACAAGACAGATGGACTACGTCTCCCAAAAGTGTCAGGAGGCAGTAAACAAGTTTATGCCGGCACAAAAGAAAAAAATGAAACAAAACATTAATCCATGGTTTAATATGGCATGTATGAAAGCAAAGGAAAGGAACAAAAGGGCGTGGAGGAACTTCCAAATAACAGAACACCTGAAAGCTTATTGTAATACCAGAGAGGCAGAAACGAGTATGCCAGTGTGAGAAGAGAAGCAGAGACACAATATGAAAATATTATAGCAAATAAAGCTAAGACCGAAACAAAACTGCTCCACAGTCACATCAGGAGGAAAACAACAGTGAGAGGGCAGGTAATGGAACTTAAAACGGGTGAGGACAGGACACAGAGAAAGACAAAGAGGTATATGAAAGACCTCAACAAGAGATTCCAGAAGGTCTTCACAATAGAACGAATAAAGTCCCTGAGGTAGGAGAGGTGGCAATAAACCAGAGAGCCTTGGAAAAGTTCGAAATGTCGAGATATGAGGTTAAGAGGCTTCTGTTGTTCTGGACGGAATCTCACCATGCGTATTGAAGACTGTGCAGTAGTACTTTGTTGCCACTCCATGGTGCATAGCAGATCACTGGAGAAGGGAGACGTACCAGAAATACGGAAGACGGCTAATATAGTCCCAACATACAAAAAGGGTGACATGCAAGAGGCAGTGAACTACAGGCCAGAGTCCTTAACTTGTGTACCATGTCATCGTCACTGCTCCTCCAGTGTGTGCTTCCTGTCACTGCTCCTCCAGGGTGTTCCTCGTGTCACTGCTCCTCCAGGTATTCCTCCTGTCACTGCTCCTCCAGGGTGTTCCCTCCTGGCACTGCTCATCCACGGTGTTCCCTCCTGACACTGCTCCTTCATGGAATTCCTTCCAGACACTGCTTTTCTACAGAGTGTTCCTCCTGTCACTGCTCCTACAGGGTGTTCCTTCCTGATACTGCTCATCCAGGGTGTTCCCTCCTGACATTGCTCCTCCAGGGTGTTCCTTCCTGACACTGCTCTTCCAGGGTGTTCCCTCCTGACATTGCTCCTCCAGGGTGTTCCTCCTGTCACTGCTCCTCCAGGGTGTTCCTTCCTCATGGTGCTCCTCCAGAGTGTTCCCTCCTGACACTGCTCATCCAGGGTGTTCCTCATGACACTGCTCTTCCAGGGTGTTCCACCTCTCACTGCTCCTCCAGGGTGTTCCCTCCTGGCACTGCTCCTCCAGGGCGTTCCTCCTCTCACTGCTCCTCGAGGGTGATCCTTCTGGCACTGCTCATCCACATTGTTCCCTCATGGCACTGCTCCTCCAGGGTGTTTCCTCCTGTTATTACTCCTCCAGGGTGTTCCTCCTGACACTGCTCCTCCAGGGTGTTCCTCCTGTCACTGCTCCTCCAGGTGTTCCCTCCTGTCACTGCTCCTCCAGGGTGTGCCTCCAGTCACTGCTCCTCCAGCGTGTTCCTCCACACACTGCTCCTCCAGGGTGTTCTTCCTTTTCATTGCTCCTCTAGGGTGTTCTTATTGTCACTGCACCTCAAAGGAGTTTCTCCTTTTCACTGCTCCTCCAGGGTGTTCCTCTTGTCACTTCTCCTCCTGGGTTTTCACTACTGACGCTGCTCCTCCAGGGTGTGCCTCCTAACACTGCTCCTCCAGGGGGTGCCTCCTGTCACTGCTCCTCCAGGGTGTGCCTCCTAACACTGCTCCTCCTGCGTGTGACTCCTGTCACTGCTCCTCCAGGGTGTTTCAACTCTCACTGTTTCTCCAGGGTGTTCCTCCTGTCACTGCTCCATATGGGTGTTCCTCCTGTCACTGCTTCTCCAGGGTGTTACTTCTGTCACTGCTCCTCCAGGGTGTTCCTCCAGTCACTGCTCCTCCAGGGTGATCCTCCAGTCACTGCTCATCAAGGGTGTTCCTCCAGTTACTGCTCCTCCAGGGTGTTCCGTCCTGACACTGCTCCTCCAGGGTGTTCCTCCTGTCACTGCTCCTCAAGAGTGTTCCTCCAGTTACTGCTCCTGAAGGGTGTTCCCTCCTGACACTGCTCCTCCAGGGTGTTCCTACTCTCACTATTCCTCCAGGGTGTTCCTACTATCACTGCTCCTCCAGGGTGTTCCACTTCTTCACTGCTCCTCCGGGTGTTCCTTCTGTCACTGCTCCTACAGGGTATTCCTCCTGTCACTGTTCCTCCAATGTGTTCCTCATTTCACTGCTTCTCCAGGGTGTTGCAACTGTCACTATTCCTCCAGGGTGTTCCTCCTGTCACTGCTTTTTCAGGGTGTTCCACCTCTTCACTGCTTCTCCAGGGTGGTCCATCTGTCACTGCTCCTCTAGGGTGTTCCAACTGTCACTGCTCCTCCAGGGTGTTCCTCCTGTCACTGCTCCTCCAGGGTGTTCCATCTTTTCACTGCTTCTCCAGGGTGTTCCTTCTGTCACTGCTCCTCCAGGGTGTCCCTACTGTCACTGCTCCTCCAGGGTGTTCCTCCTGTCACTGCTCCTCAAGGGTGTTCCTTCAGTCACTGCTCCTCCAGGGTGTTCCTCCTGTCACTGTTCCATAAGGGTGTTCCTTCAGTCACTGCTCCTCCAGGGTGTTCCTCCTCTCACTGCTTCTCCAGGGTGTTCCCTCCTGTCACTGCTCCTCCAGGGTGTGCCTACAGTTACTGCTCCTCCAGCGTGTTCCTCCACACACTGCTCCTCCAGGGTGTCCTTCCTTTTCACTGCTCTTCTAGGGTGTTCTTATTGTCACTGCTCCTCAAAGGAGTTTCTACTTTTCACTGTTCCGCCAGGGTGTTCGTCTTGTCACTTCTCCTCCAGGGTGTTCGTCTTGTCACTTCTCCTCCAGGGTGTTTCCTACTGACACTGCTCCTCTAGGGTGTTCCTCCTGTCACTGCTCGTCCAGGGTGTGCCTCCTGACACTGCTCGTCCAGGGTGTGCCTCCTGTCACTGCTCCTCCATGGAGTGCCTCCTGACACTGCTCCTCAAGGAAAAGCCTCCTGACACTGCTCCTCCTGCGTTTGACTCCTGTCACTGCTCCTCCGGGGTATCCTACTCACACTGTTTCTCCAGGGTGTTCCTCCTGTCACTGCTACATAAGGGTGTTCTTCGTGTCACTGCACCTCCAGGGTGTTCCAAATCTAACTGTTTCTCCAGTGTGTTCCTCCTGTCACTGCGCCATAAGGGTGTTCCTCATGTCACTGCTTCTCCAGGGTGTTCCTACTGTCACTGCTCCTACAGGGTGTTCCTCCTGTCACTACTCCATAAGAGTGTTCCTCCTGTCACTGCTCCTCCAGGGTGTTCCTACTGTCACTGCTCTTTCAGGGTGTTCTTCCTTTCACTGCTCCTCTAGGGTGATCCTACTGTCACTGCTCCTCCAGGGTGTTCTTCCTTTCACTGCTCCTCTAGGGTGTTCCTATTGTCACTGCACCTCAAAGGAGTTTCTCCTTTTCACTGCTCCTCCAGGGTGTTCCACTTTTTCACTGCTCTTCCAGCGTGTTCCTTCTGTCACTGCTCGTACAGGGTGTTCCTCCTGTCACTGCTTCTCCGGGGTGTTTCTTCTGCCACTGCTTCTTCTGGGTGTTCCTCCAGTCACTGCTCCTCCAGGGTGTTCTTCCTGTCACTGCTCATAAACGCTGTACCTCCAGTTACTGCTCCTCCAGGTGTTCCCTCCTGACACTGCTCCTTCTCCGGGGTGTTCCATCTGTCACTGCTCCTACAGCGTGTTCCTCCTGTCACTGCTCCTACAATGTGTTCCTCATTTCACTGCTCCTCCAGGGTGTTCCAACTGCCATTGTACCTCCAGGGTGTTCCTAACGTCACTGCCCCTCCAGGGTGTTCCACCTCTTCACTGCTTCTCCAGGGTGTTCCTTCTGTCACTGCTCCTCCAGGGTGTTCCTTCTGTCACTGCTCCTCCAGGGTGTTCCTACTGTCACTGCTCCTCCAGGGTGTTCCTTCTGTCACTGCTCCTCCAGGGTGTTCCTACTGTCACTGCTCCATAAGCGTGTTTCCACCAGGGTGTTGCTTCTGTCACTGCTCCTCCAGGGTGTTCCTACTGTCACTGCTCCATAAGCGTGTTTCCACCAGGGTGTGCCTTCTGGCACTGCTCCTCCAGGGAGTGCCTCCGGTCACTGCTCCTCCACGGAGTGCCTCCTGACAGTGCTCCTCCAGGGTGTTCCATCCTGTTACATCTCCTCCATGGTGTTCCCTCCTCTTAGTGCTCCTTTAGGGAGTTCCCTCCTGTTACTAGTCCTCCAGGGTGTTCCCTCCTGTCACTGGTCCTCCAGGGTGCTCCTCCTAACACTGCTCCTCCAGGGTGTGCCTCATGGCACTGCTCCTCTAGCGTGTGCCTCATGGCACTGCTCCTCCAGGGAGTGCCTCCTGTCACTGCTCCTTCACGGAGTACCTTCTGACACTGTTCCTCCAGGGTGTTCCCTACTGACACTGCTCCTGCAGGGTGTTCCTTCCTGACACTGCTCCTCCAGGGTGTTCCTTCCTGACACTGCTCCTCCAGGGTGTTCCTTCCTGACACTGCTCCTCCAGGGTGTTGCTTCCTGACACTGCTCCTCCAAGGTGTTCCTTCCTGACACTGCTCCAGGGTGTTCCAGGGTGACTGGAGGGTGTTCCTCCTGTCACTGCTCGTCGAGGGTGTGCCTCCTAACACTGCTCCTCCAGGGACTGCCTCTTGTCACTGCTCCGCCAGGGAGTGCCTCCTGACTCTGCTCCTCTAGGGAGTGCCTCCTGACACTGCTCCTCCAGGGTGTGCCTTCTGACACTTCTCCTCCACGGAGTGCCTCCTGTCACTGCTCCTCCAGCTTGTGCCTCCTGTCACTGCTCCTCCAGGGTGTTCCTCCAGTCACTGTTCCTCCAAGGTGTTCCTCCTCAATGCTCCTCCAGAGTTATCCTCCTGTCACTGCTCCTCCAGAGTGTTCCTCTGGTCGCTGCACCTCTAGGGTGTTCCTGCTGTCACTGCTCCACCAGGGTGTTTCAACTATCACTGCTCCTTCAGGGTGTTCCTACTCTCACTGTTCCTCCAGGGTTTTCCTAGAGTAATTGCTCCTCCAGGGTGTTCCTTCTGTTACTGCTCCTACAGGGTGTTCCTCCTTTCACTGCTCCTCCAGGGTGTTCCTTCCTGACACTGCTCCTCTAGTGTGTTCCACCTTTCACTGCTCGTCCAGGGTGTGCCTCCTGTCACTACTCCATTGTGTGCCTCCTAACACTGCTCCTCCAGGGAGTGCCTCCTGTCACTGCTCTTCCACGGTGTGCCTCCTGTCACTGCTCCTCCAGGGTGTGCCTCCAGTCACGGCTCCTCCAGCGTGTTCCTCCCCACACTGCTCCTCCAGGGTGATCTTCCTTTTCACTGCTTCTCTAGGGTGTTCTTATTGTCACTGCTCCTCAAAGGAGTTTCTCCTTTTCACTTCTCCTCCAGGGTGTTCCCAACTGACACTGCTCCTCTAGGGTGTTCCTCCTGTCACTGCTCGTCCAGGTGTGCCTCCCGTCACTGCTCCTCCAGGGTGTGCCTCCTAACAATGCTCCTCCATGGAGTGCCTCCTGACACTGCTCCTCCAGGAAAAGCCTCCTGACACTGCTCCTCCTGCGTGTGACTCCTGTCACTGCTCCTCAAGGGTATCTTACTCACAATGTTTCTCCAGGGTGTTCCTCCTGTCACTGCTCCATAAGCGTGTTTTTCGTGTCACTGCACCTCCAGGGTGTTTCAACTTTAACTGTTTCTCCAGTGTGTTCCTCCTGTCACTGCTCCATAAGGGTGTTCATCCTGTCACTTCTCCTCCAGGGTGTTCCTACTGTCACTGCTCCTCCAGGGTGTGCCTCCTGTCACTGCTCCTCCAGGGACTGCCTCTTGTCACTGCTCCGCCAGGGAGTGCCTCCTGACACTGCTCCTCTAGGGAGTGCCTCCTGACACTGCTCCTCCAGGGTGTGCCTTCTGACACTGCTCCTCCAGAGTGTGCCTCCGGTCACTGCTCCTCCAGGGTGTTCATGCAGTCATTGCTCCTCCAGGGTGATTCTCCTGGCACTGCTCCTTCAGGGTGTTCCTCCGGTCACTGCACCTCTAGGGTGTTCCTCCTGCCACTGCTCCTCTATGGTGTTCTTCTAGTCACTGCTCCTTCAGGGTGTTCCTCCTGTCACTGCTCGTCCAGGGTGTGCCTCCTGTCACTGCTCCTCCAGGGTGTTTCAACTATCACTGCTCCTCCAGGGTGTTTTTTTTGTCACTATTCATCCAGGGTGTCCTTCCTGTCACTGCTCTTCCAGGGTGTTCCTGCAGTCACTGCTCCTCCAGGGTGTTCCTCCTGTCACTGCTCGTCGAGGGTGTGCCTCCTATCACTGCTCCTCCAGGGTGTGCCTTCTGACACTGCTCCTTCAGGGTGATTCTCCTAGCACTGCTCCTCCAGAGTGTTCATCCTGTCACTGCTCGTCCATGGTGTGCCTCCTGTCACTGCCCCTCCAGGATTTGCCTCCTAACACTGCTCCTCCAGGGAGTGCCTCCTGTCACTGCTCTTCCAGGGTGTGCCTCCTGACACTACTCCTTCAGGGTGCGCCTCCTAACACTGCTCCTCCAGTGAGTGCCTCCTGCCACTGCCCCTCCAGGGTGTGCCTCCTGACACTGCTCCTCCAGGGAGTGCCTCCTTACACTGCTCCTCCAGGGTGTGCCTTCTGACACTGCTCCTCCACGGAGTTCCTCCTGTCACTGTTCCTCCAGGGTGTTCCTCCTGTCACTGCTCCTCATGATGTTCCTCCAGTTACTGCTCCTCCAGGCTGTTCCTTCTGACACTGCTAATCCAGAGTGTTCCACTTGTTCAATGCCCCTCCAGGGTGTTCCTTCTGTCACTGCTCCTACAGGGTGTTCTTCCTTTCACTGCTCCTCCAGGGTGTTCCTTCCTGACACTGCTCCTCCAGTGTGTTCCATCTGTCACTGCTCGTCCAGGGTGTGCCTCCTGTCACTACTCCTCCATTGTGTGCCTCCTAACACTGCTTCTCCAGGGAGTGCCTCCTGTCACTGCTCTTCCGGGGTGTGCCTCCTGTCACTGCTCCTCCAGGGTGTGCCTCCTGACACTGCTCCTCAACGGAGTGCCTCCTGTCACTGCTCCTCCAGGGAGTTCCTCCAGTCACTGCTCCTCCAGAGTGATCCTCCAGTCACGGCTTCTCCAGGGTGTTCCTCCGGTCACTGCACCTCTAGAGTGTTCCTTCTGTCACTGCTCCTCCAGAGTGTTTCAACTATCACTGCTCCTCCAGGTAGTTGTTTTTTTGTTACTGTTCATCCAGGGTGTTCCTCCTGTCACTGCTCCATAAGCGTGTTTTTCGTGTCACTGCACCTCCAGGGTGTTTCAACTTTAACTGTTTCTCCAGTGTGTTCCTCCTGTCACTGCTCCATAAGGGTGTTCATCCTGTCACTTCTCCTCCAGGGTGTTGACAGAAGTCTCCTACAGGGTGTTCCTCCTGTCACTGCTCCTCAGGGTGTGCCTCCTGTCACTGCTCCTCCAGGGTGCCTCCTGTCACTGCTCCAAGGAGTGCCTCTTGACACTGCTCCTCCAGGGAGTGCCTCCTGACACTGCTCCTCCAGGTGTGCCTTCTGACACTGCTCCTCCAGAGTGTGCCTCCGGTCACTGCTCTTCCAGGGTGTTCATCCAGTCATTGCTCATCCAGGGTGATTCTCCTGGCACTGCTCCTTCAGGGTGTTCCTCCGGTCACTGCACCTCTAGGGTGTTCCTCCTGCCACTGCTCCTCTAGGGTGTTCTTCTAGTTACTGCTCCTTCAGGGTGTTCCTCCTGTCACTGCTCGTCCAGGGTGTGCCTCCTGTCACTGCTCCTCCAGGGTGTTTCAACTATCACTGCTCCTCCAGGGTGTTTTTTTGTCACTATTCATCCAGGGTGTCCTTCTGTCACTGCTCTTCCATGGTGTTCCTGCAGTCACTGCTCCTCCAGGGTGTTCCTCCTGTCACTGCTCGTCGAGGGTGTGCCTCCTATCACTGCTCCTCCAGGGT
>WNGS01135237.1:2128068-2147715 GCA_020271785.1 Procambarus virginalis
GAGAGTCAATTTTTTTTATTGGAGTTAAAATTAACGTAGATATATGACCGAACCTAACCACCCTACCTAACCTAACCTAACCTATCTTTATAGGTTAGGTTAGGTGTAGGTAGCCGAAAAAGTTAGGTTAGGTTTGGTTAGGTAGGTTAGGTAGTCGAAAAACAATTAATTCATGAAAACTTGGCTTATTAGGCAAATCAGGGCCTTGCATAGTAGGCTGAGAAAGTGGTTCTGGCTACTAGGTACGACATATGTATTATATATAATATATATATATATATATATATCTATATATATATATTATATATATATATATATATTTATGATGGGTTATATTTATGTGTGAAGGTATCCATACAAAGGAAATTCGAGACCCTTTACTCTGTGCATCAATTAGGTCATTTACAATTGGGAGTATGAGGTTCTTGCTATCGATCTTCCAAGAATATTCTATATATATATATATATATATATATATATATATATATATATATATAGATATATAATATATATATATATATATATATATATGTATGTATATATATTATATATATATATGTATATATATATACAATATATATATATATATAATATATATATATATATATATATATATATATATATATATATATATTAGTATATTTTGGTAGCAGTCTTGTCCTGTAGACATATGTTATTAAATATGACCGAAAAAGTAAGATTAATATTTCTAACACGAATTTTCTCGATTTTCCTTAGTTTCTTTTTACTGGTGACGGTAAATGAAAAATCAATTCTCCAAAATTCATTTTTTATTTCTAGTCTGACGCGACACTTGAGCGCGTTTCGTAAAACTTATTACATTTCAAGACTTCAGTGATCCACACACAACTTTATGACTGAACAGCATTTTGGCTCTTATACCTGCATTTGGTGAGGTGATGTAATACAATATTGGGGTGAAAAACAAACTTTCAACAAAACACAGAACACGGAACAATGGATATAGATTGTAGAAGTTGGGTAAAGTAGATTGGGGTAACAGACTGCAGAAGGCCTATTATCCCATATTTTCCTGATGTTTCTATATTGGAGCGGAGTCTTGAAGTGGGTAGAATATAGTTGGCGTTAATTGGCTGTTGATTGCTGGTGTTGACTTCTTGATGTGTAGTGCCTCGCAGATGTCAAGCCGCCTGCTGTCGCTGTATCTATCAATGATTTCTGTGTTGTTGCTAAGATTCTCTGGTGATGGTTTGGTTGTGGGAAGAGAGTATATGTTCCTTAATGGAGCCCTGTTGCTTATGCATCGTTAAACGCCTGGAAAGAGATGTTGTTGTCTTGCCTATATACTGAGTTTTTGGGGCTTACAGTCCCCAAGAGGGCATTTGAAGGCATAGCGACGTTTGTCTCTTTAGAGCGTTTCTGCTTCGTGTCTGGAGAGTTTCTCATTAGTGGCTGGCTGTTTTTTGGTTTATAGTAAATCGTTAGTTGTATCTTCTGATTTTTGTCTGTAGGGATAACATTTCTATTAACAATATCTTTCAGGACCCTTTCCTCCGTTTTATGAGCTGTGGAGAAGAAGTTCCTGAAAATAGTCTAATAGGGGGTATAGGTGTTGTATTAGTGTCTCTTCAGAGGTTGCATGGCGTTTTTACTTCTTCTTATGATGTCTTCAATGAAACCATTGGAGAAGCCGTTGTTGACTAGGACCTGCCTTACCCTACAGTTCTTCGTCGACTTGCTTCCATTCTGAGCTGTGGCTGAGAGCACGGTCGACATAAGCGTTAACAACATTCCTCTTGTACCTATCTGGGCAGTCACTGTGGCTTTAGGCACATTCCTATGTTTGTTTCCTTAGTGTAGACTGCAGTGTGGAAACCTCCGCTCCTTTCCATGACTGTTACATCTAGAAAGGGCAGCTTCCCATCCTTCTCCATCTCGTAAGTGAAACGCAACACAGAATTCTGCTCAAACGCCTCTTTCAGCTCCTGCAGATGTCTGACATCAGGTACCTGTGTAAAAATGTTGTCAACATACCTGCAGTATAGGCCGGTTTCAAGTTCAAGTCGACTAAGACTTTTTCCTCGATATACCCATGTAGAAGTTTGCAAACAGGACGCTAGGGAGAACCCATGGCGACCCCATCTACTTGCTATACATGTGCCCATCCGGGCTCAAGAAGGTGCCTCCTTAGTACAAGCTTGGAGTAGTTTCTCAGGATATTTTCTGGCATGTCAAGAGGAGTACAGGCCGGGTCTCGATACACTCGGCCACTATCATCCCGATTGTTTCATCACAGGTACGTTGGTGAACAGTGATTCTACGTCCAACGAGGCTTATCCCTGTGGCCCGTGTTCCCCGCAGTAAGTCAACAAATTCCTTCGGGGATTTCAGGCTGAAGTTGCACGGGACATAAGGAGTCAGTAAGCCGTTGAGTCGTTTCGCCAGTCTGTACGTGGGTGTGGGTATCTGGCTGATAATTGGCCGAAGTGGGTTCCAGGCTTATGCGTCTTGACATTCCATACGCATATCCAGGTTTATATTCCCCAATAATCTTTGGCAGGTGGAGTCCGGATTCTTGGCATTCACAGTTTCAATCAACTTGTTGACCTTTGTTTTCAATTCGGCTGTAGTGTCCTTCGTTACCCTTTGGAATTTAGTTTGGTCAGAGAGTATGAGGTTCATTTTCGCCAGAATTCGTCTTTCTTAAGGATGACGTATATTGGCGACTTGTCGCCTCTCCTGACAACTATCTCCTTGTTCTCACGAAGGCTCTTAGCTGCCGCTTTGAGCTCGGGGGTCAGTATGGTGCTTCTGTAGTTGCCTCGATTCTTTCTTCCTTCTGCAATAAGTTCTGCTTGTAAGGTGTCTTGGTGGTGACCTTCTTTTGTGCTTCGAGGTCAAATATGTCGTCCAACAGGATCTCCAACTCCACTTTTCCGGCCATCTCACTTGGTCTGGACATAACGTGACAGTTTATACCCAGATTTAGGAGAGTGACTTGTCCTCAGTGAGGTGATTCCTGCAAGGTTCAGGAAGCCGTCTCTTGGTCGTGGAATTACCATAGGTCCTCATATAATGTTGTTAGTATATAACAGCCAGGCTATAATGAGAAACTCTCCAGACACGGAGCAGAACGCTCTAAAAGAGACAAACGTCGTCTATGCCTTCAAATGCCCTCTTGGGGACTGTAAGCCCCAAAAAACTCAGTATATAGGCAAGACAACAACATCTCTTTCCAGGCGTTTAACGATGCATAAGCAACAGGGCTCCATTAAGGAACAATATTCTCTTCCACATCCAAACCATCACCAGAGAAATCTTAGCAAACAACACAGAAATCATGATGATACAGCGACAGCAGGCGGCTTGACATCTGCGAGGACTACACATCAAGACGTCAACACCAGCAATCAACATCAATTAACGCACAACTATATTCTACCCACTTCAAGACTCCGCTCCAATATAGAAACATCAGGAATATGGGATAATAGGCTTCTGCAGTTCTGTACCCAACTTCTATATCTATATCCATGTTCCGTGTTCTGTGTTTTGTTGAAAGTTTTAGGCCTCACCCTGAACCCTTCTAAATGTGAAACAATATGTTCCAACCAGGACATCGTAGAGAGAATAGAGGGTCTTCTGCCAAACATCCATAAAACTAAACCTGAAGACAGCACACTCCTAGGAGCTCCCCTGGGGTTGAAAACCATCGATGTGGTCCTTGATAAGAAAATCGCCGACCTTAAGAGGATGGATGGGAGGATTGAGGATACTGATGCTCATGATGCACTCTACCTCATCACCAGATGTCTGTCCCTCCCCAGGTTAACCTACTTTCTGAGGTGTTCACCATCTTACAGTAGCCAAAAACTAAGTGAGTATGACCGGTTACTGAAATCAATGCTAGAAAAAGCCCTTAACCTCTCTCTTGATGACCTGCAGTGGAAACAAGCCTCTCTTCCCGTATGACTTTGGGGCCTCGGAGTTCGAACAGCAACGCAAATCGCTGTTCCAGCCTTCCTGTCCTCCTTATCAGCATCCGACGACCTTGTGAAGGAAATTCTACCTGCCCACTTACATCAGCTGGCAGGTGTACATGATCCCAATTTTACACGCTGTGCCACAGAGTGGGCCTCTCGTGCAGGCCCATCACGTCAACCACCATCCCCAAAAGCCCACAGGCAATCCAGCTGGGATGGCCCCATTGTAGACAAAGTTGCTGCAGAGTGCCTGGGTGCTGCATCAACACAGCACGACATTGCTCGCCTCACAGCAGTAGCAGCCCCACATGCAGGGGATTTCCTGTTAGCAACCCCAATGTCGGCAACTGGCACGCGTCTCATACCACACGCCCTCCGAATTGCTGTGGCCCTCCGCCTTGCTGCCCCAATCCACACCAGATATAGGTGTATTTGCGGCGAGGTGGTGGCTGACAGGTACGGCCACCATGGCCTACTCTGCCAAAGCACAGGAGGATGGCACTCGAGGCACAGTGAAGTTAACGACATCATCAAGAGGAGCCTCACCACAGCTGGATGCCCAGCTGAGAGAGAGCCTCGTTACCTAACGCCCCGTAACTCTGATGCTCTTATTGGTCGCCCGGATGGTATCACAGTGAACCCCTGGAAGAATGGCAAGCAGTTGGTATGGGACTACTCGTGCGTATCAACCCTCTTAACACGTACATTGACCTCAGTGTTGCACAACCAGGTGGCGCTGCCACCCACAGGGAAGCAGCCAAATCCCGTAAGTATAGAGAACTGGATCACCACTAAAATTTTGTCCCCATTGCTTCTGAGACACTCGGCGCCTGGGGTAAAAGTGCTACCAGTTTTTGAAGGAACTGGGTTCTAGGCTCATTGAAACAACAAGGGACCCTAGAGCTGCCAGCTTTCTTTTCCAGCGCCTCAGCGTGGCGATACAGAGGGGAAATGCGCACTGCATCCAGGGTTCCTGCCCGCCATCTGAGGAGCTGGAGGAACTCGACAACCTATGATAACCATCTTTGTAACCTATATGTAACTCCTTTTTTGTAACAAAGTTCAAATAAAGCAAATATATATGTGTACATACAAAAGAATGGGGGTGGTAGGAGAAGAAAATATTAGTGTTCAGTGAGAAACCACAAGGTCTCCTCTGAATACGTTTTATTTTCTTCTCCGAGGCTATGGGTCCCCACATTGGCACCAGAGGTGGTACCCTCACAAACTTTATATATATATATATATATATATATATATATATATATATATATATATATATATATATATATATAATATATATATATATATATATATATATATATATATATATATATACATATATATATAATATATATATATATATATATATTATATATATATATATATAATATATATATATATATATATATATATATATATATATATGCAAACAGCCTGAATGGTCCCCAGGACTAGATACATATATATATTATTATAGAATATTATATATATATATATATATATTATATATATATATATATATATATATATATATATATATATATATATATATATATATATATATATATATATATAGCCTAATAATGATATCACAACCTAATTGATAGCACACAATAATTAGGATTAGTAAATGATTAGTTAATCATAACAGATTGTAGGATTAGTGGTTTGACTTAATATAATTTACCTTAAAATGTTTATGAAATTTTATTGGTTTATGTAAATCAGTAATGATACATTTAATGTTTAATCTAGTTCATCCGGTATAGATTTAACATTAATTGTGGCTCATTTGGTGGACCGAAATGGATTCCACTGAGGACCAGTATGGGTTTTAATACTATTTGTGGTTTATCCGGTTCAATAAGGACCAAAATGATTGTTTGAAAATCTGGCTCAGAATATTGATAATAATGAAAATAAATTTCGATAGCTTCAAAGGACCACCCTTTGAATAAAGGAGGAAATAAAATAAATAAATAATGTTGAAAATAAATCTGAGAACCAGTGCCTGTGGATCTCTCAATAATTAATAATGAAATATGAAAGCATTAAGTGAACTGTAAATTGAAATTAAATAATGAGCCGACTCGCACCACATACTTTGGGGGTTAACATGAAGTCACCTCAGCAGAGGGAATTCAACAGGGAGACCCACTTGCACCCTTCCTCTTTTGCATAGCGGTTCGAGAAATTACAACCAGACTGTCCAGTGAGCTCAACATCTGGTTCCTGGATGATGGCACTCTGGCAGGCACACAAGACTCCCTCCTGGAAGACCTGCAGCTGGTGAAGACACAGGGGTAGGCCATGGGTCTCGTTCTTAACCCCTCCAAGTGCGAAATTATTGCATCCGGTGAGGTATTTATTAGAGCAGTGAAATCAGTTTTACCAGAAGCCTCAATCATTAAACCCACCGACAGCACACTACATGGAGCACCTCTGGGCCACAGTGCCATTGCTGCAGTCCTTGACGAAAAGTTTAGAGACCTAAAGTGGATGGAAGCGAGAATAGGGGACTTGGACTCCCATGATGCCCTCTACCTTCTCACAAAGTGCCTTACCTTGCCCAGGCTAACATACTTCTTTAGGTGTGCACCCACTTTTGGCAACCCACTTCTAAATCAATATGATGAGCTCCTCAGGTCAATATTCAGAAAGGCGCTCAACCTAGAATTAGATGACAGTCAGTTGGACCAAGCAACACTACCAGTGAGATTTGGGGGGATAGGCATATGAAAGGCAACTGAGGTAGCACTTCCAGCATTCTTATCCTCATGTACAGCAGCCAACGAATTGGTAGGGCAGATCCTACCAGAGCGTATGAGAGAGACAGCGGGAACTCATGATCAAACGTTCATCGAAGCATCCAGACAATGGGACACCATTGCACACCCTCAACCCCGGTCCACAAGTCACAAAAGATCACAAGCAGGCCCACTGGGATAGCCCCCTAATGGAAAAGGCTGTCACAGCAATGATTGACAATGCTGATGCTGAAACCAAAGCCCGCCTCCTAGCGGTAACAGCACCCCACGCCGGGGATTTTTTATTTGCTGTGCCCAATGCAACCCTGGGAACTTGCCTCAGTCATGACGCTCTCCACATTGGAGTTGCCCTTTGCCTTGCCGCCCCCATCCTCACCGAACATAGGTGCATCTGCGGAACTGTGATGGCAGACCAATATGGTCGTCATGGTCTGGTATGTCGTAAATCACGGGGTAAGATTGCAAGGCATGAAGAAGTCAACGACATCATCAAGAGGAGCCTCGCCACAGCCCGGCACAAAGAGAACCACACTTATCCAGACCTAACGACCCTCAGAAGCGCCCAGATGGGGTCACCTTGCTTCCTTGGAAGGATGGTAAGCAAGTGGTGTGGGACTACACGTGCGCTGCCACACTGGCCAGTACCTACCTCCACTACAACACACGTGAAAGCGGTGGTGCTGCTTCTTTCAGGGAATCGCAGAAAATTATTAAATACAGAGGTCTGGCACACTGCTTCAGCTTTGTTCCGATCGGCTTGGAGACCCTCGGTTCGTGGGGAAAATGTTCATTGAAGTTCCTAAAGGAATTGGGGGACAAATTGATCAGCGCTACAAAAGACCAGAGAGCAAAAAGTTTCTTGTTCCAGCACCTCAGTGTTGCGATCCAGAGGGGAAATGCCTGTTGCGTCTTGGGCACTAGTCCAACTTCAGAGGAATTCGAAGAAGTGTTTGACTTGTAACAATGATCGAACCTGTCTGTGACATTCATCAATGTTTCCCATTGTCGTGTTTTTCAAGAGATCCATAACCTTTAAGCACCTTTTTGTATTCATTTTTGTATCAACCTATGTATATCTTGTAACCATCAAATACATAATAAAGCACAAAAAAGGAAGGGGGGTGGTAGGAGAAAAGCACACAGAAACTGTATTGGAGGGGATCTAAACATTCCCTCTAATGCGTTATGCGTGGTTTCCTCCGAGGCTATGGGTCCCCCTTCTTCCAGCCAGAGGTGGTATTCCCTTCCTCATTTTTTATATAATACTTGTAGATAATTCAACTACAAATTACGACAACATGAATATAAATCACAAATTATTAAATATGTATGAAATATGTGATCTTATTTTGAAGATCATTAAATAAATGATA
This sequence comes from Procambarus virginalis, assembly GCA_020271785.1. Taxonomy (NCBI): domain Eukaryota; kingdom Metazoa; phylum Arthropoda; class Malacostraca; order Decapoda; family Cambaridae; genus Procambarus; species Procambarus virginalis. The sequence continues at coordinate 2,136,178 of WNGS01135237.1, forward strand.
ATTTACAGAACATCTGTGAATATATGATCTTATATTGAAGATCATCAAATAAAGGATAATTAGTATTCTACTAAATTACGAAACTAGACAACAGCTTAGCTGTGTGGAGAAATTAGTAGTGTGCGTCCGGGTAGTATCATCAAGAAAATTTGTTGAATCAGGATATCCAGAACATATGATTGAGGCAAACCCTTATCTCAGTCTTGCCACTAGGACACAAGCTGATATACAGTTAGATTGTAAACTTTGCTTAAATGAATATTATTAACACCTATTTCAAAGTGAAATGAGGAAGTGACCTGAAACAAGAACTCATGTTGATTTTTAATGGTCATACGGCGTGACGACAGACATCCTACGTTCTAAAATTTGTGATCACAAAAATAATAATAATTAGGAACTTAGCGTCAGCCGAGCCATGTGTCTGAGTAATGATGAAGTGGCTCCAGCACTCTGACATCCGCTGCTGCTAGATAGTGTGATTACAGGCCGGTAAAATTTGCACGGTTCCAGACATTGCTTCTCTCTGCAAGATTAATGGCTGCTTCTTCTTCCCTCTCCCGTCTCGCCCACATATGCACAATAGCATGGAGTGTTGGAATGGAGAAATTAACTCCAATAATTTACTCAACTATGTGAGATAATAAGGACAAGGTTTATAATAAGAGAGCTAATGTTAATTAAATTTCGTCATATAACAAGGAATATGAAACAAAGTTCATTTAGACGAAAAAGTTATAGGGAAAATTATTTCCTCCATGAATCTCTGTGATAACAGTATGTACTGTATATAGTGCTCTTCAGCAAATAATACTATATCATTAGATCACTGGCAAACATATCAACTAATAATTCTTATGGAAGAATGCTGATATGAAGAGAGAATTGAACACAATTCTTTGAAATGTATACGTTTTTCCCTCGTTGGGCTGGCTGACGTAACTTTGCCATAGATTCTAAGAAACTTTTGGCAGGCATATTATGCAGTAGGAAATGTATTAATTTTAGTACTCTACTGATTAGTAGTGTTAATAAAATATTATGGTTAGTACAAGGATTATCTATCGAAGTATTAAATGTTAGTAATTAAGTGCTAGATAATTCTGACGCCTAGTACAGGAAATACATCCTATTGTACTAAAAATTAATAATGAAATGTTGGATATTTCCAACAGTCCTGTAGTCTCTGTCTATCTTCATCTGTCTTGATTCTTCTCATAATTTTTGCATCATCTACAAACATTGAGAGGAATGAGGCTATACCCTATGGAAGATCATTTAGATGTATTAGAAACTGGATGGGTTCAAGTACAGAGCCCTGTGGGACTTCACTGGTGACATCTTGCCTTCTGATGATGTGTCTTTCTCTCACAGTTACTCACTGTTTTCTGTTTCTTAGATACTCCCTTATCCACTGGAGCACCTTACCTCTTACTCTTGCCTGTTGCTCCCACTTTTGTAACAGCCTTTTATGGGGGTACTGTGTTCAAAGACTTTCTCACAGTGCTAGAAAATGCAATCTACCCACCTTCTCTTTCTTGCCTAATTTTTGTTGCTTGGTCATAGAATTCTATTAAAACTGTGAGGTTTACAAAGCTATTTCCCTCCAGATGCTCTATGCGCCTTTTCCTCATGAACTTCTCCATCACCTCGCATGGAATACAAGTTACGGAAACGGGCCTGTAGTTCAGTGCCTCTTGCCTGTGACCCTTTTCGTATATTGGGACTACATTAGCTGCCTTCCAACTTTCCGGTAGGTTTCCTGTTTCCAGTGACCTGTTATATACCATGCAGAGTGGCACTTAATGCTTCTGAACCTTTTAATATCCACGGTGAGATTCTGTCAGACCCAACAGCCTTTGTCACATTCAGCTCCAACAGATTTGTTTTGATCTCATCACTGGTGAGGTCAAATTCCTCTAAGGCTGCTTGGTTTGCCTCCTCCTTATTTAGTGCAGGGGCTTCTCCTTTTTCTTTTGTGAAGACCTCCTGGAATCTCTTGTTGAGTTCTTCAGACACCTCCTTATCATTCTCTGTGCATCTGTTCTCCCCTTTTCATAATTTCCTCACTTGTTCCGTCACAGTTATTTCCTCCTAATGTGGCTGTGGAGCAGTTTTAGTTGGATCTTAGCTTTCATTGTGATGTCATTTTCATACTGTCTCTCTGCTTCTCCCCTGAGGTACTCGTTTCTGGACCTTTGGTATCTCTCTCTACTCTCTGGTGTTATGTTATTCCTGTAGTTTTTCCATGTAATTGTACTCAATTGCTTCATTACCTTACATTTGTGATTGAACCATGAATTCTTCTGTTGCTTTTCGTTTTTCTCCTTTTGTGCCGGGATAAACCTGTCTGCAACTTCCTGGAACTTCTGGGTGACATAGTTCATCATATCCTGTACAGTCTTTTCTCTGAGTTCTGTTTCCCATGGAATTCCCTTTAGGAAGTTCCTCATCTTGTCATATTTTCCACTTCGGTAATTTAGTCTTTTCTCTTCCGATCCCATCCTTGGATAGGTTATCCCTACTTCTACCAGATACTCAAATGTCAATACACTGAGGTCACTCATTCCTATTGGAGCTTCAAATTTGACCTCCTTTATTTTTGACTAATTAAAGGTGAATATTAGGTCCAGTCTAGCTGGTTCGCCATTCCCTTTCATTCTTGTGGGTCCATTGACATCATGGCTCAGAAAGTTCCTGCTGCCACTTCCATGAGTTTAGCTCTCCACGTATCTGCACTACCATGCGGGTCTCCATTCTCCCAATCTATCTTTCCATGGATGAAATCGCCCATGATTAAGAGTCTGGATCCATTCCTGCAGGCAACTGAAGCTGCTCTCTCTATTATAATTATTGGTTGTCATGTTGTTCCTATCAAACTCCTATCTGGGTCTTCTGCATTTAGTGGAGGATTGTAAATGACTGCCACTATTATCTTAGGTCCACCCATTGTCATAGTTCCTGTTATGTAATCTCTGAATCCGTCACAGCCTGGAATTTCCGTCTCATTAAAACTCCAGTCCTTCCTTATGAGCAAGGCCACTCCTCCACCTCCTCTCCCTTCCCTTTATTTCCTTACTTTATAGTAGTCCTTTGGAAACACAGCGTTTGTTAAGACTCCTGACAATTTTATTTCCATGAGTCCTATTACATCTGGGGTTTCTTCCTGCGCCCTATCCGTCAGTTCACTTGCTTTATTGGTAATTCCATCGATATTTGAGTACATTACCATTAAGCTCACTTTCCCATACCCATTTTCACCCATCCTTACTAATGGTGTAGAAAACCGTGCCATGGGCATGGCTACTTGGGTAGGCTCATCCTCCTTTGGGGTACCATGGTAGTACTTGGATAGTACCAAGGTAGTACATAAGTAGGTTTATATGAGTGTGTGTACTCACCTAGTTTTGTTTGCGAAGGTTGAGCTCTGGCTCTTCGGTTCCGCCTCTCAACTGCCAATCAACTGGTGTACAGATTCCTGAGCCTACTGTGCTCTATCATATCTTCAATTGAAACTGTGTATAGAGTCAGCCTCCTCCACATTACTGCCTAATGCATTCCACCTGTTAACTACTTTGACACTGAAAAAGTTCCTTCTATCGTCCCTGTGGCTTATTTGGGAAATAGGTTTCCACCTGTGTCCCCTTGTTCGCATACTACACGTGTTAAACAGTTTATCTTTAACTACCCTGTCAATTCCTCTGAGAATTTTGTAGGTAATGATCATTTCTCCCCTTACCCTTCTGTCTTCCAGTGTCGTGAGGTGCATTTCTCGCAGCATGTCCTCGAAACTCATGTCTCTAAATTCTGTTACTAGCCTAGTTCATAATATCTCTGAACTTTTTCAAGCTTCGTCTTGTGCTTGACAAGGTATGGGCTCAATACTGGGGACGCATACTCCAGGATTGGTCGTACATATGTGGTAAACAAGATTATGAAGGCTTCCTTGCACAGGTTCCTGAAGGCAGTTCTGATGTTACCCAGCCATGCATACGCCGCAAATATCATTCCTTTTATGTGGGCTTCAGAAGACAGGTTCGGTGTGATATCAACTCCTAGATCTTTCTCTCTGTTCGTTTCATGAAAGATTTCATCTCCCATTCTGTATCCTGTGTCTGGCCTCCCGTTTCCATGGCATAGTTTCATAACCTTACATTTACTCGGGTTGAACTTTAGCAGCCATTTGTTGGACCATTCATGCAGTCTGTCTAGGTTATCTTGTAGCCTCATACTATCTTCCTCCGTCTTAATCCTCCTCATAATTTTTGCATCATTAGCAAACAATGAGAGGAATGATCCTATACCCTCTGGTAGATCATTTACATATATCAGAAACAGTATGGGTCCGAGGACTGAACCCTGCGGGACTCGTGACGCCACGCCAATCTGAAGGGCACCCCTGACAGTGACTCGCTGTCTTCTGTTACTTAGGTATTCCCTTATCCAATGGAGTACCTTCCTTTCACTCCTGCCTGCATCTCCAGCTTTTGCACTAGTCCCTGGTCTGGTGCTGTATCAAAGGCTTTCTGTCAATCAAAAAATATGCAGTCTGCCCACCCCTCTCTTTCTTGCCTGATTTTTGTTGCCTGGTTGTAGAATTCAATTAATCCTGTGAGGCAGGACTTTCCAACCCTGAACCCATGTTGATGCTTTGTTACAAAGTTCTATCGCTCCAGATGTTCCACTAGCTTTTTTGCGCATATGGAAATGTCAAGACACACAAGCTTGGAAACCCACTTCGGCCAATCATCAGCCAGATACCCACACCCACGTACAAACTGGCGAAGCGACTCAACGGCTTGCTGGCTCCTTATGTACCTTGTGCTTTCAGCCTGAAGTCTCCAAAGGAATTTGTTGACTTACTGCGAGGAACACGAGCCACAGGGATAAGAGCCTCGTTGGACGTAGAATCACCAATTACCAACGTACCTGTGGATGAAACAATCGGGATGATAGTGGACAGAGTGTATCGTGATCCGACCTGTACTCCTATTGACATACCAGAAAACATTCTAAGGAAACTACTCCAAGCTTGTACTAAAGAGGCACCATTCTTGAGCCCTGATGGGCACATGTATAAGCAAGTACATGGGGTCGCCATTCGTTCTCACCTAGGTGTCCTGTTTGCGAACTTCTACATGGGTACCATCGAACAGATGGTCATAGTTAGCATGAACTTGAAGCCTGCCATATACTGCAGATATGTTGACGACATTTTTACACAGGTACCTGATGTCAGACGTCTGTGAGAGCTGAAGGAGGCATTCGAGCAGAATTCTGTGTTGCGTTTCACTTACGAGATGGAGAAGGATGGGAAGCTGCCCTTTCTAGATGTAACAGTCATGGAAAGGAGCAGAGGTTTCCACACTGCAGTCTACACTAAGGAAACAAACATAGGAATGTGCCTCAATGCCAACAGTGACTGCCCAGACTGGTACAAGAGGAGTGTTGTTAACGCTTATGTCGACCGTGCTCTCAGCCACAGCTGAGGATGGAAGCAAGTCGATGAAGAACTCAGTAGGGTAAGGCAGGTCCTAGTCAACAATGGCTTCTCCAATGGTTTTGTTGAAAACATCATAGGAAGGAAGGTGAAATGCCATGCAACCTCTGAAGAGACAACTAATACAACACCTATACCCCTTATTAGACAATTTTACAGAAACCTCTTTTCCACAGCTCATAAAACAGAGGAAAGGGTCCTGAAAGATATTGTTGATAGGAAAGTTATCCTTACAGATAAAAATCAGAAGATACAATTGACGATTTACTATAAAACCAAAAAAACGGCCAACCTACTCATGAGAAACTCTCCAGACACAAAGCAGAACGCTTTAAAAGAGACCAACGTCGTCTATGCCTTCAAATGCCCACTTGGGGACTGTAAGCCTCAAAGAACTCAGTATATAGGCAAGACAACAACATCTCTTTCCAGGCGATTAATGATGCATAAGCAACAGGGCTCCATTAAGGAACATATAATCTCTTCCCACAACCAGACCATCACCAGAGAAGTCTTAACAAACAACACAGAAATCATGGACAGATACAGCGATAGCAGGCGGCTTGACATCTGCGAGGCACTACACATCAAGAAGTCAACACCAGCAATCAACAGCCAATTAATGCACAACTATATTCTACCCACTTCAAGACTCCGCTCCAATATAGAAACATCAAGAAATATGGGCCAATAGGCCTTATGCAGTTCTATCTTTACCCATCTTCTGCAAATCTATACCCATTGTTCCGTGTTCTGTGTTTCACCCCACTATTGTATTACATCACCTCACCCAAATGCAGGTATAAGAGCCAATTGCTGTTTCAGTCATAAGTTGTGTGTGTATAAACTAAAGTCTTTGAAAATGTAATAAGTTTTACGAAACGCGCTCAAGTGTCGCGTCAGACTAGAAATAAAATGAATTTTGGAGAATTGATTTTTCATTTGCCGTCACCAGTAAAAAGAAACATAAGGAAAATCGAGAAAATTTGTGTTAGAATTATTAATTATTTTTTCGGTCATATTTATTAATATATATATTATATATATATATTATATATATTATATATATATATATATATATATATATATATATAATATATATATTATATATATATATATATATATAATATATATATATATTACATACATATATATATATATATATATATATATATATAATATATATATATATATATATATATATATATATATATATATATGAATGAAAACTCACACCCCAGAAGTGACTCGAACCCATACTCCCAGAAGCAACGCAACTGGTATGTACAAGACGCCTTAAACCACTTGACCATCATGACCGGACAAAATGAGGTGATAGCCGAAGCTATTTGAACCACCCCACCGCCGGCACTCGGATGGTTATCTTGGGCATAGCATTTTACCAAATCACCTCATTCTTTGGGCACACGTGAGGAACACAAATGCGAACAAGCCTGAATGGTCCCCAGGACTATATGCGAATGAAAACTCACACCCCAGAAGTGACTCGAACCCATACTCCCAGGAGCAATGCAACTGGTATGTACAAGACGCCTTAAACCACTTGACCATCACGACCGGACAAAATGAGGTGATAGCCGAAGCTATTTGAACCACCCCATCGCCGGCACTCGGATGGTTATCTTGGGCATAGCATTTTACCAAATCACCTCATTCTTTGGGGCACACGTGAGGAACACAATTGCGAACAAGCCTGAATGGTCCCCAGGACTATATGCGAATGAAAACTCACACCCCAGAAGTGACTCGAACCCATACTCCCAGGAGCAACGCAACTGGTATGTACAAGACGCCTTCAACCACTTGACCATCACGACCGGACAAAATGAGGTGATAGCCAAAGCTATTTGAACCACCCCACCGCCGGCACTCGGATGGTTATCTTGGGCATAGCATTTTACCAAATCACCTCATTCTTTGGGGCACACGTGAGGAACACAAATGCGAACAAGCCTGAATGGTCCCCAGGACTATATGCGAATGAAAACTCACACCCCAGAAGTGACACTCGAACCCATACTCCCAGGAGCAACGCAACTGGTATGTACAAGACGCCTTCAACCAATTGACCATCACGACCGGACAAATTGAGGTAAAATGCTATGCCCAAGATAACCATCCGAGTGCCGGCGGTGGGGTGGTTCAAATAGCTTCGGCTATCACCTCATTTTGTCCGGTCGTGATGGTCAAGTGGTTTAAGGCGTCTTGTACATACCAGTTGCGTTGCTCCTGGGAGTATGGGTTCGAGTCACTTCTGGGGTGTGAGTTTTCATTCGCATATGTCCTGGGGAATTCAGCTTGTTCGCATTTGTGTTCCTCACGTGTGCCCCAAAGAATGAGGTGATTTGGTAAAATGCTATGCCCAAGATAACCATCCGAGTGCCGCGGTGGGGTGTTTCAAATAGCTTCGGCTATCACCTCATTTTGTTCGGTCGTGATGGTCAAGTGGTTTAAGGCGTCTTGTGCATCCAGTTGCGTTGCTCCTCTGGGAGTATGGGTTCGAGTCACTTCTTGGGTGTGAGTTTTCATGCGCATATAGTCCTGGGACCATTCAGGCTTGTTCGCATAATATATATATATTATATATATATATATATATAATATATATAATATATATATATCATATATACTATATATATATATATATATATATATATAAATATATAATATAATATAATAAAACATATTCTAATTTATTCTACTGTTTAATAAAGGTTAATTATATGAAATGGACAAGCTTAGCTCGCAATGGAGAATGTGGCCAGTTAACTAGCAATGGACACTTGTGGATCACTTAGCCTGGTTGATCTTGCACCTCGTGGTAATGGCACCCTCGTGTGTCATGTGATAAACCAGTCAAGCTGCTCTAATGTCTCACGCAGTCACTATTCCAACTGCCAGAATGTTACATTGTAAATACTGCAAAACAACATGTACCTTGCAGATATGACATAATGAATAGAAATGTATTAATATTAATAGACCGTTACCCGTTACGGGTGATTAACCCTGCAAGATAACCGGTTAATAAATAAAATAACGTGATATAGCCACACAATAAATAATAAACGGTAACCTGAACTTCAGCACTTCCCAATGGTTTAGAGAAGTCGTGTCAGAGATTAGCAGCACTAACACAGGTCGTGGCACTACACAACATGACCAGCGGAAGCTGCCGCTGCTCCATCGTGGCCTCCACCTCCTTCCCCGATTCCTATGATGCGTTTTCATTGAGTACCAGAAGGAGGGGTATTATTTAGTTTATTTAATTACCCACAATTTAGTTTAATTTAGAGAATTACGTTTTTGACACATTCAATCCTGAGACTCATGGTGTCTTTAGAGTTAAATTAACTAATAAGGTTTGGGTCAGTCCACGAGACACAACACTGCCCCACAACAGTCCACGAGACACAACACTGCCCATAACAGTCCACGGGACAACACTGCCCCACAACAGTCCACGGGACAACACTGCCCCACAACAGTCCACGGGACAACACTGCCCCATAACAGTCCACGGGACAACACTGCCCCACAACAGTCCACGGGACACAACACTGCCCCATAACAGTCCACGGGACAACACTGCCCCACAACAGTCCACGGGACAACACTGCCCCACAACAGTCCACGGGACAACACTGCCCCACAACAGTCCACGAGACACAACACTGCCCCATAACAGTCCACGGGACAACACTGCCCCACAACAGTCCACGAGACACAACACTGCCCCACAACAGTCCACGGGACACAACACTGCCCCACAACAGTCCACGAGACACAACACTGCCTCACAACAGTCCACGAGACACAACACTGCCTCACAACAGTCCACGAGACACAACACTGCCCCACAACAGTCCACGAGACACAACACACTACCCCACAACAGTCCACGAGACACAACACTGCCCCACAACAGTCCACGAGACACAACACTACCCCACAACAGTCCACGAGACACAACACTGCCCCATAACAGTCCACGGGACAACACTGCCCCACAACAGTCCACGAGACACAACACTGCCCCACAGCAGTCCACGGACAACACTGCCCCACAACAGTCCACGAGACACAACACTGCCCCACAATAGTCCACGAGACACAACACTGCCTCACAACAGTCCACGAGACACAACACTACCCCACAACAGTCCACGGGACACAACACTACCCCACAACAGTCCACGAGACACAACACTGCCCCACAACAGTCCACGAGACACAACACTGCCTCACAACAGTCCACGAGACACAACACTGCCCCACAACAGTCCACGGGACACAACACTGCCCCACAACAGTCCACGAGACACAACACTGCCTCACAACAGTCCACGGGACACAACACTGCCCCACAACAGTCCACGGGACACAACACTACCCCACAACAGTCCACGGGACACAACACTACCCCACAACAGTCCACGGGACACAGCACTGCCCCACAACAGTCCACGGGACACAACACTGCCTCACAACAGTCCACGGGACACAACACTACCCCACAACAGTCCACGGGACACAACACTGCCCCACAACAGTCCACGGGACACAACACTGCCCCACAACAGTCCACGGGACACAACACTGCCCCACAACAGTCCACGGGACACAACACTGCCCCACACAGTGTAGGTAAATACATCACTGTGAGGTCATGTTCCTCAGTGTAGGCCTACCTTACCTTGCGGTTACCTTGACATGATTTCGGGACTTAGCGTCACCTCAGACCGGCCGCTCCTGAACCACGCCTCCTTTTTGCTGGACTGGTCAACCTGGCCTATACACGTTCTCCCCAAGACATGATCTCCCCCAGACATGTTCTCACCAAGACATGTTCTCCCCCTGACATGTTCTCACCAAGACATGTTCTCCCCCTGACATGTTCTCCCCAAGACATGTTCTCACCAAGACATGTTCTCCCCCTGACATGTTCTCCCCAAGACATGTTCTCACCAAGACATGTTCTCCCCACAGGAGAGAGGGTTGGGCCTGGGGTCGTGCAGGGGGGTGAGTGCAACAAGGACCTCCTGCCACAATACACTGTGCACAAATATATGAAACTTTGGAGAGTTAGGGCGCGGCGCGTGTGGCCGCGCCGGCCAATATGCTTCCAAAATGGAATTTCAGAAACGGTCCATAAAAATAGTAGTAAAAGTTTTATCTACTCGAAAAAGCACTTGGATGGAGTGGAGTCCTCGCAGGACGGAGCAGTTGTCGGGAGCAGTGTGGAGCACCACGCACGCACGTACGCCCGTGCTCACTCATGCTGGCACGCACACAGGCAAGCAAGCACGCACGCACGCACACACTCACATTCTCACACATCCAGGGCTGTGAAGGTTTCAGTGATTACATAACATGTACCATAATAATTTGGGGGACAAAATCTTATAGTAGAAGTCATATATACCCCACCACCAAATGACAGAAGACCCAGACAGGAATTTGATAGAAACAACATGGCTACCATAAATATAATAGAGAGAGAGCAGCTTCTGTAGCTAGCAGGAACGCATCCAGACTATTAATTAATGGGAGACTTCAACCAATAGAGACCCACATGGAGGACCAGACACATGGAGAGCTAAGCTGCTAGACGTGGCAACAGGAAATTTTTTAAGCCATCACATCAAGGTACCGACAAGAATATGAGGGGAAGATGAACCAGCTATGCTTGATCTGATATTGCCCTAAATGAGTGGGATATAAGTTGAAGTTAAGTTGGAAGCATCCTTGGAATGAGTGATCACAGTGTACTGATATTTGAGTACCTGGTACAGCTATGAGTAATCTCCCCCACCCCCACCCCCTCACCCCAAATGAACTAGAAAACAAGGGCTGGCGTACGGAAAGAGAAATAATGAGGAGATGAGAAAATTCCTGAGAGAAATACCATAGGACGCATAACTCAGAACCAAGTTCGTACAAGACAGATGGACTACGTCTCCCAAAAGTGTCAGGAGGCAGTAAACATGTTTATTCCGGCACAAAAGAAAAAAATT
>WNGS01135237.1:2156213-2169596 GCA_020271785.1 Procambarus virginalis
TCCAGGTCGTCCTTGTGGGAAATCTGGCTCAGAATATTAATAATAATTAGAATAAATTTCGATAGCTACAAAGGACCACCCTTTGAATAAAAGGAAATAAATAAATGAATAATGATGAAAACAAATCTGAGAACCAGCACCTATGGATCTCTCATAATTATAATGAAATATGAAAGCATTAATTAAGTGAACTTTAAATTTAAATTAAATATTAAGCCGACTCGCACCATACACTTTGGGTGGTTAATAGAATATAATACGTGTAGATAATTCAACTACAAATTACTACAACATAAATATAAATCATAAAATATAAATTATGTATGAAACATATGATCTTATTTTGAAGATCATTAAATAAATTATAATTTATTGAACATTTGTGAATATATGATCTTATATTAAAGATCATCAAATAAAGGATAATTAGTATTCTACTAAATTACGAAACTAGACAACAGCTTAGCTGTGTGGAGAAATTAGTAGTGTGCTTCCAGGTAGTATCATCAAGAAAACTTGTTGGATCAGGATATCCAGAGCACATGATTGAGGAGAACGCTTATCTCCAGTCTTGCCACTAGGACACAAGCTGAAATACAGGTTGATTGTAAACTTTGCCTAAATGAATATTATTTACACAGATTTGTAAGTGAAATGTGGAAGCGACCTGAAACAAGAACTCTCTTGTTGATTTTTAATGGTCATTCGTCGTGACGACAAACATCTTACCTGCTAAAATTTGTGATCACAAAAATAACAGTAATTAGGAACTTAGCATCTGCCGAGCCATGTGTCTGATTAATGATGAAGCGGCTCCAGCACTCTAACATCCGCTGCTGCTAGGATGGCTTGATTATTAGCAAGTAAAATATGCATGCTTCCAGACACTGCTTCTCTCTGCGAGATTAAATGGCTGCTTCTTCTTCCCTCTTCCATCTCGCCCGTGCATGCGCAATAGCATTGAGTGCTGGAACAGAGAGATTAACTCCAATAATTTTCTCAACTTTGCACAATAATAAGGACAAGGTTTATGATAAGAGAGCTAATATCAATTAAATTCTCGTCATATAACAAGGAATATGAAACGAAGTTCATAAAGACAAAAAGACATGAATCTCCGTGATAACAGTATGTACTGTTTATAGTGATCTTCAGCAAATCATTAGATCAGTATATCATTAGATCACTGGTAAACATATCAGCTAATAATTTTTATGGAAGACTGCTGATATGAAGAGAGAATTGCACACAATTCCATGAAATATATATGTTTTTCCCTCGGTCGGGCTGGCTGACGTAACTGGCATGACGTAACTGGCCACAGATTCTAGGAAACTTTTGGCAGGCATATTATGCAGAAGGAAATGTATTAATATTATTACTCTACTGATTAGTAGTGTTAATCAAATATAATGGTTAATACAAGGATTACCTATCGAAGTATTAAATGTTAGTAATTAAGCGCTACGTGATTCTGATGCCTAGTACAGTACATACATCCTATTGAACTAGAGATTAATAATTAAATTTTGGAAATTTCTAACATAACTCCGAGGGGGAGAAAACACGGGTCACAGTTCATGTCTTAGTACTGACGTACCTGTCTCTCTATCCTGAATTTATATGCATTGGGTTAGTAGGTTAGTTCGTTAGTACGCACATAACAGATGTCCCGTATCTGTGGAACAGATGTGAAGTGTTTAGGGGAACATAAATTAAATGTTGAAAATATAAATTTATTATGTCATCTAAAATCAAGAACTCTCTAAAGTCTACGCAGAATCACTGATTAGTGTCGCTATGACGTGTAATGGTTGAACGACTTGATGCTATAAACAGATGCTATAATCTGCAATTAGTCAGAAGAAAATATTATATAAGCTGTAAACTACTTTGCTATTCATTAATTAAGTATAAATCATTATGTCATTCAAGATCAAGGGGACTTCGAATCCACAGTGAGGTCACTGTCTAGAGTCACTGTGACTTGCAACTGTTGAGTTACTAGACACTAACTAATCGCTGAATCATGATCACCTCAAACTCAAATGAGAAATTTTCTGTACTTAGGCAGAATCAAAGTATGGTTTAAGTTTCAGCTTACATTGTTGAGCTGCCACTCTAGATGTACTCTTCAAGTCACTTGTGTTGTCCCGTCTCGAATACTGCTCAGTACTCACTTCCCCCTTCAGAGCAGGAGAGATTGCTGAAATAGAGGGAATACAGAGAACATATACGGCACGCATAGACGAGATAAAACACCTAAATTATTGGGATCGTCTCAAAGCTCTCCAAATGTACTCTCTAGAAAGGAGACGAGAGAGATACCAAATAATATACACGTGGAAAATACTGGAGGGCCAGGTCCCAAATCTACACAGTAAAATAACAACGTACTGGAGTGAACGATATGGAAGAAAATGCAAGATTGAACCAGTGAAGAGCAGAGGTGCCATAGGCACAATCAGAGAACACTGTATAAACATCAGAGGTCCGCGGTTTTCAACGTCCTCCCAGCGACTATAAGAAATATTGCCGAAACAACCGTGGACATCTTCAAGAGAAAACTGGACTGTTTCCTAAGAGAAGTCCCGGATCAGCCGGGCTGTGGTGGGTATGTGGCTCTGCGGGCCGCTCCAAGCAACAGCCTGGTGGATCAAACTCTCACAAGTCGAGCCTGGCCTCGGGCCGGGCTTGGGGAGTAGAAGAACTCCCAGAACCCCATCAACCAGGTATCAACCAGGACGTGTGCTCGTATGGACAGTATCACTGCCTTCAGAAACTTGTGGTAAATTCACCTCTGCAGAACATTCATGTTCAGCTAATTCTAGAGGTACTAGTTTTTCTAGACTTTTTAGGGTGGTTATGCCTCGACACTGAACCCTAACTATTCTTAATACACCTTGGCGATCAGGATGAACATCAACAATTTTGCCTATAGGCTAATCTGACCTGGATCCATCACTATCTACTAAGACTAGATCACCTGTTTTAATTGAGCTTTATTATCTGGGTTTGCAGCTTCATAATGATGCTCTCTCAGAGCAGTTAGATATTCATGAGTCCACACTTCATTCTAATTTCCTATCACTCTTGAAAGATGTTTGTAACTTTCCACTAAGTAACTTCTTCCAACACATGAAGGGTCTTCCGGATCCTCGTCTTCTAGAGATATTAGAAGACTCAGGAGACTACCTTGAATCAGATGAGAGGGATTCAGGAGCTCTCTCTAGGAAAAGTCATCTGAATAATGGGTCAATGTTCTGTTGTTGAATCGGGCTTCTATTTCTGTGACAAGGGTTTGCAACTCGGTTAGGCTAATTTTCTGTCTGTGTAAAGCTTTTCTTAAGCATTTCTTCACAGTGCCTACCATACACTCGTAAATTCCCCCTTGCCACGGTGCTCGTGGAGGTATAAATTTCCAGTGGCACTGTCTCTGTTTGAGCACTGAACGTACCTCTGGATGGTACCATATTTCTCTTAAGCAGGCTTCTCCTGCCACAAAATTAGATCCATTATCAGAGATCATCAGTTTGGGACAGGATCGACGTACTGCAAACCTATGAAAGGCTTGTAGGAACCCTTCTGCACTCATGTCAGAAGTTACATTTAAATGTTTGCCTCGTGTGGTTATACACGTGAAGAGGCATATATGGGCCTTCACTGGAATTTTATCTGGAGTGCCTGTTAAAATAATTGCTCCTGAGTAATCTGCACCAGTGGTTTCAAAGGGACGAAGGTGAACAACTCGCTCTTTAGGAAGTGGTGAAGGTCCTGGGTGAGGACTCACTCGAGCATCATACCTCCTGCAGATCGCACACGATTTGATAAAGGATTTGACAGTTTGGCGACCTTGGGGAAGCCAAAAGTTGTCGTAAATCAGTGAGAGTGTCTAACACTCCACCGTGCAATGTACCATGTTCATGGTGATGTAAAACTATAAGTATAAATATGATGTGGTGACAAGCCAGAAGCATAGGATTCTTGGCTTCTAAGTCAATTTCTGAATGAAGCAGACGTCCTCTACACTTTAAGAAGTTGTAATTATCTGAATCAAACCAAATGCCTAGAGACTTGGTTAGTATATCTGGAAGATGTTCAGAATTTCTTCCATAAATCTCCAATTTTAGCCTGTTTGACCCAGTATTTGATAGGTCTAGTAAATTGATATTTAATAACATTAATACAGTCAACATTCAATACCTAGCTTATTAAGGAAGTAAAACACAATTTGGATGACTCCTAACAATTTACGTAAGCTAGAATAATGGTTAGGATTAATAGCTAAAGATCGAGAAGGTTCTGGATCCACAGAGGGAAAGAGATATTGGTCACATTGACATGTGGCTTCTGTTTGGGCCACTGACTACTGACCAACCATTGGGGTCCTGTAAACCACACTTCGGTTTTAACTAGTTATTTTAGGGTTAAACCTCTTGATAAATAGTCTAATAATAGCTTGATTGTCGTTGGTAGGGACATGTCTCAATTTATAATCAGCTGCTAGTTCTCGTATTACCCTAACTCTGTTATTGACGAAGGGAGTTTTGTTGCTGTTGTTGTTTCTTACCCATTGTAAGATTGCCTCATTGTCTGACCACACTACTATCTCACCAAAGTGAATTTTGTTGAGTGTCTTTATCAGGCAATGAGCCAGCCTTATACCTACTAATAAAGCAGTTAACTCTTTTTGGGGTAGTGACCTTTTCTTAATTGGGGCCACTCTCGCCTTAGAAGTAAGTATAAATGATTGCTGAGTGTTGACTAAATAGGATACTGCATCATATGCTTTGCCTGAGACATCGCAAAACACATGCAAATTTATGGGTAAATTTTGTCCTGAAGCATTATGAGGGAATTTTAGAGTACTAAGTTTGTTAAAATCCATAGTTAATTGTTGCCATTTATCTTGCAGATCATTTGGCAACCGATTATCCCAACCCATATTCATCTGCCAGCACTCCTGCATGAGGAGTTTGCCCTTAATTAAAATAGGACTAAGTAAGAATAAAGTGTCAAATGGTTTACTGACATATGAGAGTAATTTTCTAATGGTTAAGGGAGAATTACTAGTTTCCACACACTTAATATTTAATTCGTCAGTGGAAATATTCTATTCCATGTCTAGAACTTTCAATTTGTGGTACTTGATACTCAGGAAATTCTTTCCTGATGATTTGATTCACCTGTTGATTATTAAAGGCCCTCGACTGTAAAGGCATATTGGCTCCAAGTAATTTGCAGTTACCCTCATGATAAATTTCTTCTAATTTGTTTTCATCATTAGCAGTTCCCTGGAAGTTATCAATATATAGGCTGTTGCAAATTTCAGCCTTGTAAGGGCTATCAGATTTCTTCAAATGAGTATTCAAGGTAGCTTGGAGTAAGAATGGTGAAGATGTGGCTCCGAATAGAACTGATGCAAACCTATACGTAAGGATTTCACTATTAGGATCACTAGGATCCTTTATCCAGAGAAATTTTGTAAAATCACGGTCTTCCTCTTGTAAACCTACTGTCAAAAAGGCTTTACTAATGTCAGTTGTATAAGCGTAAATTCCTAAGCAAAACCGCAATAGAACATCCTGGAGTCACTGTGTTAGACTCAGCCCAGTTTGAAGGCAATCATTAAGGGACACACTGTCTGCCTTTAGCTTGGCGTTACAGTTAAACACTATTCTGAGAGGCATTGTAACTGAGTCTTTCAAGATAGCATGGTGAGGCAAATAATGGCATAATTTATTATTATCTTGTTAAACAACTTCTATGAATCTGTTAGCAAGTTGTTACTGTATCAATTCTTGATACAGTCGTAATTTGTCAGGTTATTTGTGTAGCCTAACTATCTGTGTTTTTGTAATAAACCCTGATCTCTTGTAATAGTTCTGAACACTACCCCTGTTGTAATTTTCTTACTCTCTTCACTCAATACCCCAGCTTAACACTGTTACAGTCCAGTATGACTCCTCACTGGACTGCCACGAATATAAGAGGAATATTAAATGAGGAAGATACATCAAGGACCAGGGTTATTAATATATAAAAATTAATAATAAGAAATAATTAAAACACTGCCACCACCTTCCAGATCACCCATACCAGAATGTGTCTATCACCGATCCCCCAAGAAGGCAAGGGATCAGAAATCATGGGACTCCCGGGTAATATGAACTTCAGTAATAATTTTTTGGGAATTAGTTTGTTTAATTTACTTTGCTTATTTAAATCCAAGGGCAACTTTAATATCTATTAAATGGAGGAGAACATGGGGGTTTCCAATTCAACACATAAAAATGACAAAGGAGAGAAATATATCAAAGGGGAGTTAAGTGAATACCACTGGACAAGTTATACAATATATTTTATGAATAATGTAAATTAAGACAATTTGAACATATACCCTATTCTATTCCCCTTGAGGCACAATGGATATCTACTGAGGACATGAAATCAAGTGCACAATACCTTAAAACTGCACTGAGGCCAAGATGTTGATGACTGCCCTCAGCCCCTTGGATGTGGGCTTGAGTCCCCTATTGCCAACTCACTCCCAAGACACACTACTGAAATTTTGTTTTACCAGCTTACCGGTGGAAAGGATTACTCCTCCCACCATCTAGTACAGCCCCAGGGTTCCACCCGTTATTTTGGCAATGGCCAACCATTTAACACTAGGCCTGAGGTCTGGTTCTCTAGGGGCCAATAAGGACTTGGCACTTATCTACCACCAATCACCTTCCATGATCTGCTGTGGAAGGATACAGGAATTCTTGAAGATTGAGTCAGCTCTTTCCAGCTATTCGAAGGGAACAAGGCGCTTCTATAGTGCACCTCCGAGCAATGTTTACAACTGATAAATTATGTTCAAGCCTGTCTCTTCCAAGATAAAGAGTAGGGACATTTGACTCGCCTGGTATGGGGAAGGAACCGGTGAGAGGGGAAGAGAGGGAATTGAGAGGAGGATGGAGAGGGAAATCTGAGTGGGGAGAGTTGAGTAGGGATGCAAAGGTATCACCGGGGTCAGCTACAAGACCACCCTCAGGTCAACCTCGTGGCCCTTGACAAATGGGCGACAGGGGGGGAGTGAAGGGGGGGAAGACGAATGATGGGCAAGGGGAGGGAGAAAAGGGGAGAAAGGGAGAAGGAAGGAGGGGAGAGTGGAGAACCAATGATCTGAGCACCAGATCATTACAATTTTAACTGGGTGAATGTCATGAAATAATTTACAGGAAGTTGTGGGTGGTTCAGCTTCCATGGCAATTTAACCCAATATTGGTTATCTTGATAGACAACTGTATTGAGATACTGTTGGTAAGTCCATGTGTCATCTGGACTTAGATGCTCAGGGCCAATACATAAGGTGTCTATATCCCATAATTTGTACACAGGAGTCTCAGAATCATCATCCTCAGCTACGTCTCTGATTTGTAGTGGTGACTGTTCTAAGCCTAGTTATACCACTATTGAATTATTTTGTTGGCTAATTGTAGATTTTGACGTTTCCTGGGGTAGCACCGGTCCTGTGAGAAATTTTCCTCCAGCTGACAGCAACAAATTTATTCTTCATTGCTTGGTGCATCCAGTGATAAACCTATGGTAATAATCAGCCCCTATAAGAATACCCACGTCGCTGAGACAGTCAGAATTTATCTTATAATCAGCAGGCCTCATGCTGCTCCATTAAGAAGTTTAACTGTGTTCCCAAGACCTGTTATGCAGGCGATGAGTCATAATAACGTGGCAGAAGAATATTGACCAGACCACACACTAGAAGGTGAAGGGACGACGACGTTTTTGTCCGTTCTGGACCATTCTCAAGTCGATTGACAATCTTGGCCTGGTCAACAAGACCTGTTACATGTAAATCAGATGGGATCTTGTCAAACGACGATGGCGTGTATTGGGCTGGTATAGCCTCCTAGAAGTACAGAAATATTTACGACTTGGTAGTCACGAGGTCCACTATTGTTCACGAATCAGGAAATATTCAATTTCACTCAATATAACGTTTTAAGTTTTAACTGATCTACTAGGTGTTGAGTGATGAAGGTTTTTTGAGAACCTTGGTAGAAAAAACTACGAGTGGAGATCCTGGACTTCTTGTTAATTAATTTCAGTTGAGCTGTAGGTAATGTAGTGGGTATTACCTGATTCTGTAGCAAGTACATTTACTTCCTGATGAACTTTACAATATTGTACAGATGTGGAATTATTTGAATCTTTACAAAGATTCGTTGATCTTGGTGGGATATCACCACACAAGGTATAATGATGTCTACCTTTGAGGCACTTGTTGCACACACGTAAGGCAACTGTACAGCTATTAGTGTCATGAGAACCCATGCATTTTGTGCATCTGTGTAATTCTTGAAGATATATGTTACTACGTTTAATCCTAGAATAACAGTCTGAGTAGGTACTACACTTGTAAGTGAGGTGTTCCTCATTACAGAACAAACATTTTCTCTCTCTCATGTAGGATTTGTCGTCTTAGTAGGCATATCAACTACAGTTTCCGAGGGAGTCACAGAATAAGTACCTATGTTACTACTCTTATTTTTAACAAAGGGAGTAGTGGATTTAGTTTTGTGTTTATTAGACTTAGCTGAAGTCAATTTTGTTTTCACTGATTTCTCAGTATTAGGCTGTTTGGGTTCAGAGTTAATTTTATCATGAGCCCTTTACCTATTGGCAGTGATTCTCAATCCCTCAAATATCTGATCAAGAGAGACAATCTCTGTTTTGTAATGAGAGCAGATTTCTGCTAAGTATTACGAGGAAGTTTCCTCTGAAGGAGTAATTTAAGTGACCATTTGGAAGCTGAAACATTTACTTTAGTACCTTGGGCTTTCACGAGACTCTACTTCTAACCTGAAGTTCTGAAGGGAGTCTGGTCTGTTACTGGGTGAATTTATATCTAATAATTGATAGTATAAATTAGCTATTCTCAAGTCTTTGTTGCAGTAATTAACTTCCAACGACTGGATAGCTACATCATAATTACTATCAGTGAGAGATAAGTTAGTTATTACCTTCTTAGCTTCCCCTCTGAGGAGGCTTTGAAGGTAAGAAAATTTGGTAACTTTATTTATAGAAGCTTTAGAATGAATATGGACATTAAATGATGTCCAAAGTGTATCCCAATTCTCTTCATCCAGTCCAGCAAATGTAGACAAGTCCAAAGAAGGTAAACGTGCCTCTGCTTGTAATATACTGGGTGGAGATACAGAAGTATTTGGATTTACTTTTTTTCTGCTAAACCAAGTAGAAGATTAAATTTATCTTGGTTGTCATCTTCGTATTGCGATGTTTCTGCTATGGCTTGGTCTATTTCACCAGGACCAATGTTACTATCATTTAACACACTGATGTAAAATTCAATCATAGACTTAATTTGTTCAAATTTAAGATCAGCTACTCACAGAGATATTTCCAGCTGAAGATTATCAATTGAAGTTGCCTTAGCTAAGTTTTCTGACTTATTGAGCAATCTAGTTAAATGGCCTTTAAGACCTACTAGGGATCTCTTTAGTTTTTCAGGAGAAGCCATGGTGACTTTATGTTCAAGTTTTTAGAGCTTGAAGAATTGTTACTGAAGTAACTTGGATACTTGTTCATTTACTTACAAATATCGTGAGGATATCCTAATAAATTCTTGACTAAGCCATGCACTATCTTTTTGGAGGTTAGCTTACTTACCTAATGATAATAACTAATATTTGAGTAATACTTAAATGCCACTACTGTATTACGTCCGGTTAGCTCTTCAAAAACACCATCAATTGGTATAGTGACATTCAGTAGCACTCAATGGTACACAAAATAGTTAGAATTACACAATTAATATATGAATAGGTCCCACCCTGTTCAGGGTCAGCACAATGTTAAATGTATATATAGACCAGTACTGTATAATACAGGTCTGGTTAAATTTTATCCAACTTAAGAAAGTAGCTAAATAATTTAGGATGAATTTGAATATAACTCAGTACAATCACAGTCTAAGATCCTACTCTTTAGGATTGGCATAAGTACAAGAAATGGTGCAATAATATGAATATATTAATGCTATATTTTGGGATTTTTGTAATTTTTTATATATTTAATACATGTGCACTTATAAAATACAAGTGTGAAAATTATAAATATGTATACAGTTAAATTTGGCTTGCTAGCCCAAAACCTCCTATGGTGGTTGATTGTGTTTGTTGAAAGTATTAATAGTAAAATTAATATGGTTTAGGCTATAATATTGGGCGGTCTGCTGACAGCCATAAATATTGAGAATATATATATATATATATATATATATATATATATATATATATATATATATATAATATATATATATATATATATATATATATATATATATATATATATATATATATATATATATGTCGTACCTAGTAGCCAGAACGCACTTCTCAGCCTACTATGCAAGGCCCGATTTGCCTAATAAGCCAAGTTTTCCCGAATTAGTATACTTAATCTAATTTTTTCTTATGAAATGATAAAGCTACTCATTTCATTATGTATGAGGTCAATTTTTTTTATTGGAGTTAAAATTAACGTAGATATATGACCGAACCTAACCAACCCTACCTAACCTAACCTAACCTATCTTTATAGGTTAGGTTAGGTTAGGTAGCCGAAAAAGTTAGGTTAGGTTTGGTTAGGTAGGTTAGGTAGTCGAAAAACAATTAATTCATGAAAACTTGGCTTATTAGGCAAATCGGGCCTTGCATAGTAGGCTGAGAAGTGCGTTCTGGCTACTAGGTACGACATATGTATATATATATATAAATATATATATATATATATATATATATATATATATATATATATATATATATATTTATGATGGGTTATATTTATGTGTGAAGGTATCCATACAAAGGAAATTCGAGACCCTTTACTCTGTGCATCAATTAGGTCATTTACAATTGGGAGTATGAGGTTCTTGCTAGCGATCTTCCAAGAATATATCTATATATATATATATATATATATATATATATATATATATATATATATATATATATATATATATATATATATATATGTATGTATATATATATATATATATGTATATATATATACATATATATATATATATATATATATATATATAATATATATATATATATATATATATATATTAGTATATTTGGTAGCAGTCTTTCCTGTAGACATATGTTATTAAATATGACCGAAAAAGTAAGATTAATAATTCTAACACGAATTTTCTCGATTTTCCTTATGTTTCTTTTTACTGGTGACGGTAAATGAAAAATCAATTCTCCAAAATTCATTTTTATTTCTAGTCTGACGCGACACTTGAGCGCGTTTCGTAAAACTTATTACATTTTCAAAGACTTCAGTTTATCCACACACAACTTTATGACTGAAACAGCATTTTGGCTCTTATACCTGCATTTGGGTGAGGTGATGTAATACAATAGTGGGGTGAAAAAACAAACTTTCAACAAAACACAGAACACGGAACAATGGATATAGATATGTAGAAGTTGGGTAACAGATAGAAGTTGGGTAACAGAACTGCAGAAGGCCTATTATCCCATATTTCCTGATGTTTCTATATTGGAGCGGAGTCTTGAAGTGGGTAGAATATAGTTGTGCGTTAATTGGCTGTTGATTGCTGGTGTTGACTTCTTGATGTGTAGTGCCTCGCAGATGTCAAGCCGCCTGCTGTCGCTGTATCTATCAATGATTTCTGTGTTGTTTGCTAAGATTTCTCTGCTGATGGTTTGGTTGTGGGAAGAGAGTATATGTTCCTTAATGGAGCCCTGTTGCTTATGCATCGTTAAACGCCTGGAAAGAGATGTTGTTGTCTTGCCTATATACTGAGTTTTTGGGGCTTACAGTCCCCAAGAGGGCATTTGAAGGCATAGGCGACGTTTGTCTCTTTTAGAGCGTTCTGCTCCGTGTCTGGAGAGTTTCTCATTAGTTGGCTGGCTGATTTTTTGGTTTTATAGTAAATCGTTAGTTGTATCTTCTGATTTTTGTCTGTAGGGATAACATTTGTATTAACAATATCTTTCAGGACCCTTTCCTCCGTTTTATGAGCTGTGGAGAAGAAGTTCCTATAAAATAGTCTAATAGGGGGTATAGGTGTTGTATTAGTTGTCTCTTCAGAGGTTGCATGGCGTTTTACTTTCCTTCTTATGATGTCTTCAATGAAACCATTGGAGAAGCCGTTGTTGACTAGGACCTGCCTTACCCTACAGAGTTCTTCGTCGACTTGCTTCCATTCTGAGCTGTGGCTGAGAGCACAGTCGACATAAGCGTTGACAATATTCCTCTTGTACCTATCTGGGCAGTCACTGTTGGCATTTAGGCACATTCCTATGTTTGTTTCCTTAGTGTAGACTGCAGTGTGGAAACCTCCGCTCCTTTCCATGACTGTTACATCTAGAAAGGGCAGCTTCCTATCCTTCTCCATCTCGTAAGTGAAACGCAACAGAGAATTCTGCTCAAACGCCTCTTTCAGCTCCTGCAGATGTCTGACATCAGGTACCTGTGTAAAAATGTTGTCAACATACCTGCAGTATATGGCCGGTTTCAAGTTCAAGTCGACTAAGACTTTTTCCTCGATAGTACCCATGTAGAAGTTTGCAAACAGGACGCCTAGGGGAGAACCCATGGCGACCCCATCTACTTGCTTATACATGTGCCCATCCGGGCTCAAGAAGGTGCCTCCTTAGTACAAGCTTGGAGTAGTTTTCTCAGGATATTTTCTGGAATGTCAAGAGGAGTACAGGCCGGGTCTCGATACACTCGGTCCACTATCATCCCGATTGTTTCATCCACAGGTATATTGGTGAACAGTGATTCTACGTCCAACGAGGCTCTTATCCCTGTGGCCCGTGTTCCCCGCAGTAAGTCAACAAATTCCTTCAGGGATTTCAGGCTGAAGTTGCACGGGACATATTGAGTCAGTAAGCCGTTGAGTCGTTTCGCCAGTCTGTACGTGGGTGTGGGTATCTGACTGATAATTGAACGAAGTGGGTTTCCAGGCTTATGCGTCTTGACATTTCCATACACATATCCAGGTTTATATTCCCCAATAATCTTTGGCAGGTGGAGTCCGGATTTCTTGGCATTCACAGTTTCAATTAACTTGTTGACCTTTGTTTTCAATTCGGCTGTAGTGTCCTTCGTTACCCTTTGGAATTTAGTTTGGTCAGAGAGTATGAGGTTCATTTTCGCCAGATATTCGTCTTTCTTAAGGATGACGTATATTGGCGACTTGTCGCCTCTCCTGACAACTATCTCCTTGTTCTCACGAAGGCTCTTAGCTGCCGCTTTGAGCTCGGGGGTCAGTATAGTGCTTCTGTAGTTGCCTCGATTCTTTCTTCC